>JAJPUD010001183.1:344125-379907 GCA_023553655.1 Myrmecobius fasciatus | reverse complement strand
GATGAGGCTTCTGATCAGCCCATTAACTTTTAGCTTCTTTCAATTCTTATTCCTAAATCATATTTCCTAACATTTTTGTTTTGCTAACCTTCCCTGTGCCCACCTGCCCATTGGAGTCACCAAGTATGAATGTCTCTATTGACCTAATTCAGAGGACTTTGCCAAGTTGTTCTCAGAATTTTTCATCTTACTCCACTTTTACAACAGATATTGGCCCAAAAATTGCATTATTATCTTCAGGGTGGTCTTTTTTGCTCTTATGCATCCCAAGGACTACAAGGTGAGATGGCCGAGCGGCTCATGAAATCATGATTCTGGTTGCCTTTGGGCACATGATGAGAGAGGCTCTACTATGTGAAAACATAGGACAGCTTGGGAGGTCATTTTCCCATTTAGCAGTAGCTTTTTTTAAATATCTCTTAAATTTTGCTTAGAATAAGCATGTCCAAGTTGACAGAGTTCATTTCCTCCATTAATATATTGACATGATGGTCACGGATAAGGTTTGCCTCACATTTAGAGCACTAAATTTAAATTAGTAGAATAGAATTCTGTAGTTAACTATTTTATATTTATTTTCTTTATTCTTACTCTACAGATAATATATGTATATACATGTAATGTTTATATAGTTAAATTTCAATGTATCTATATTATCATTGCCCCCATTAAAAGGTAAGCTTCTTGAGGTAGGAGATTGTTTTATTACTATCTGGTACACAGTATGTGCTCAATAAATGCTTGATTATGCAATTATCTCTTTCTTGTCTACTGTTCTGTCCCCCACAGTTACTAGATATAGAAAAGAGCCTCCAAGAACTAGGTCCAGTTGTATGCTTATTTGTTTCTTTGGTTCCCATGCCCAAAGCATTCCTTGGGCAGCAACCACTCTCTTGCTTAGGCTATTCCCCAGAAAGTAGAAGGAGGCTGTAGCAAAGACCAGACTCACAGTCTTTCCAGCTTGGGAGAATCTGCCTGAGCTTGCTCTCTCCTGGGTGAGCCTTGGAGAACCCAAGGGCATGACAAGATCTCAGAGAAGGCTTTTGAGGAGGAAAGGCAGCAATAACTATTGGGGTAATGATAATGGTGAAACTTAAAACACTCCCAGGTACTCAGGTTCACATCCTAGGAGTCATCCTCAGCTTCTCTCACCCCCTTCTCCAAATCGAATCCACTGACAAGTCCAATCACTTCCATCTTTGCAACGTTTCCCACATTTCCCCCTTCTCTCCTCTGACACAGTTAACCTCTCTTGCTTCTAGGCTGGGGTGGGAGGGTAGGGGTGTGGGGGGATGTGCCTGCCTCAACTTTTTCTCTATTCCAGTCCATCTTCCAGTCAATCACCAAAGTGACCTTCCCAAAACACAAATTTCATCATTATCGCCTCCCCCCAACTCAATAACCTTTGTTGGCTCCCTATGGCCTCCAGGATCAAATACAAAATGTTCTGTTTGACATGTGAAGCCTTTGTAACCTGGTTCATCCTCCCTTTCCAATCTCCTTCCACTATACCCCCTTTCATGTACATGAGATACAGGGATACTGGCTGCCCTCTGCATCTTCATCTCTGTGCACTGGTCCCTTGTCTGGAATAATCGCTCCCTCCTCATTTCAGCCTCCTGGCTTCCCTGGCCTTCTTTAAGACTCCCCTCAAATCCTGCTTCCTACAAGGGGCTTTTCCCAGTCTCCCCACTGCTAGTGCTCCGATTTACCCTGTAAACACCTTGCTCTGTACGTAAATTTTGCATGCAATCTCCCTGCTTTAGATTGTGAATGCTTGGAGAATCAGGGCTGTATTTTATCATTCATTTTATGTCCAGCTTGCAGACTCATCCAAAGAAGGACTAGGTGAGCAGAAGAGGGAAGAATACAAAGAACAAGTCAAATCAGCCAAGGGCTCCATAAATTGTCATCAAATCACCAGATCTGGGGGCTTCGGGGGTGGACCCCCAGCCTGGAGCTTGTCTTCCTAGTCAAAGCCCAAATCTCTGCCTCCACAGCTCAGCAGAGTGAATGGCTTCTTTCCTTCCTTCCTCCCTCCCCATCCCAGATAACTGTCTCCAGCCACAAGTGGCTTCTTCCTTGGGACTGGGAGGACAGACCTGGCAATCTCCTCTCCCCTTCGGCTGGAGTGCTATTACTGTTTCACTGGGAGAATGGAGGCGACTGTTTGCTCAGATGAAAAGTCCCACATCTACCCAAGTCTTTGGTAGGGTTGTTTCTCACTAAATGCCAAGAGTCCAAGTCCATTGAATTGTAAAGTCATGCCATTTTTAATGGAAATAGAAGTCTAGCTTCTTTCCACAGATGGGGAAACTGAGGCCTTCCAAGAGTGTCCAGTGTCATCAAGGCAGTAAATGACCAAACACAGTCACAGGCAATGCATTTCTGTGGGATGTGAGTCGTAGGAATTTAATTTTTAATTTTTTTTGGGGGGGTAAGGAAAGTGATCAAATAATTATAAAAGATTCTCTATTCTTCAGACTTAAGTTAAAATTTAACTAAACAAGTTTTCTTTTAAATAAACAACTAAGCTTTACTTTAAAAAATAAAAACTTAAAATATGAGACACAAATCATCAAATTTATTTTTGTGTGGGGAGGAAACTTTCAAGTGCGCTTGGATATGATAGATCTATCAGGGATCCTTAACCTAGGGATCTGAGAACTTTTTTTTTTTTTTTTAAATTTGCTAATTACATTTTAAGAATAGAAAGAAAGGTCATTAGACTTTCACAAACCGACTGCCTTTGGTTTAGATCCCCTGTGCACATCTGTATGATAGTGACTGGCTGGCATAGGGGTTCTGAGTCTTTGAACTCTCCTCCTAAAAACAAATGTCTCTCCCTCCCTCCTTCCTCCCCCCCCCTCCTTTGCATTAGTCATATTTTCCCTATTATTTTCTTAAGTCTAGACTCTAAACAATAAGCAATAAATTCAGCCTGGATCTGTAATGTTTACCAGACAATGCTTCCATTGAAAACGTAACAATTGGTTCTCTCCAGCTTGTCTGAGCTGGTCCCCATCTCCTCTTAAGCTTCTATTTACTGTTTAATAAACACTCGTTCAAATAACAGGCATTTAATAAACACATACTATATGCCAGGCACTATGCTAAGTGCTGAGGATACAAAAAGAGGCAAAAGACAGTCCTGCCCTCAAGGAGTTTACAATCTGAGGAAGTGAAGGGGAAAAGCAGTTCATTCTATACTAGGGAGGTCAGTCTGGGCAAAGACTGGGAAAGGGAAAGTGGATTGCCTTGTGAGTAATAAGATCGATGTCAGGACCATAGAGTGCTTGAATGTGAGTCACATGGGAAAAAAAGCAGGAAATTTAGGATGAAGGGAGCTGGTCAGATCTATGCTTTGGGAAAGTTACTTTGGCAGCAGTGGAGAGGGAAGAGACTGGAGATGGGGACACCAGTGAAGAAGCTATGGCCACAGGGAAGTTAGGAGATGACTAGGAAGATGACTGCAAGACTAATTCTGAGTGAGAAAACTAAGATGCAAGAGATGTTGGAGGTAGAAACAATAAGATTTGGCAACTGATAGGGCATATGTGTCAAAGAAAAATTATTAATGTTATATTCTGGGTTTTAGGCTCAAAACTGCCAGAAACTATTTTAAAATTAATTTGTTATTATTTAAATCCTAGTATTTCTAAGTGATATAGAGAAATATCTAAGCTAACATATCTCCTTCCCTCCCCTATGCACTGGATCCACCCACCCACCATGCCTTGGACATCTCTCTACATTTTGAATGAACATTTGTTTCCTTAAGCAAGGAAAAAAGTTACACTAGATATAGTACAGAGTAGATATTCTTCTCTATCTAATGGAAAAATAGTCACTTAAATTTTTTAAAACCATTCTTTTCAAAATACTTCTTTGATTCCTCTTTTCATAGTAATCTAAGAGACCTCTTCCCTCTGATCTACACGTTAATAATTGCTTCATAATGGGGGGTGGGTAAGGGAAGTCACCTTTTGAGTCATGTGGAAAAAGTTGGAAATTTAGAATGAGCAGGAAAGTGACTCAGTGATCCCTTCATGATATAGAAAGGCAATTGTAAGATCCTGTTAAAATAATTAGTTCATCTGATGCAAAGTTAAGTAAGCAGAACCAGGAGAACACCAAACACAGTAACAGCTATATTGCACAAGGATCAGCTGGGAATGACTTAGCTCTTTGAAGCAATACAATGATCCAAGACAATTCCGGTGGATGCATGATGGAAAATTTGAAAAAGATTTGAAGGAATCTGAATGCAGATTGAAGCATACGTTTTTCATTTGATTTTTCTTGCCTTTTTCTTCTGTTTACAACATGGCTAACATGTCTTGCATAATTTCATACATATAATTGATAACTACATTTCTTGATTTTATAACAGGTGGGGGAAAGGTGGGAGGGAGAGAATTTTGAATTCAAAAAAAGTTGTTTAAATTAATGTTAAAATAAATATATAATGAAATTTAAAAAATTAATTAGTATATTTTAAGCTTAGGGAGCAATATAAAAAGCCTTATAAGGTACAGTTGGTTCCTTCCTCTTTAGTTCTGGACAAAAAGTTCTGAGTTCAGTCACAATTACCCTACCTAGGAAAATTTCTAACATCTAATCAGATGTTGGCCTCAGTATCTAATTTTACTTTTATAATTATTTGTAGTTAACAGCTGATATCTTTGTGGTTGAGACAATTTTTTTTTTTCTTTTTGCTGAGGCAATTGGGGTTAAGTGACTTGCCCAGGGTCACACAGCTAGGGAATGTTAAGTGTCTGAGATCAGATTTGAACTCAGGTCCTCCTGACTTCAGGGCTGGTGCTCCATCCACTGCACCATCTAGCTGCCCCTCAAAATTCATTTTTCTGAAAAGATTTGGGTAATGAAGCAGCAGATAATATTATAGTCTATGGATAGACAGGCATCAGGAGGGGAAGTCTGGGAAGGAGTTGCCCTTTTCATGGAACTTTCTTTGGCCCTTGAGGAGGGTGGTACAAATTAATGAGCAGCATCAGCCCTAGTTTTCTCCTCAGAGATGCCCACAGAGCCAATACACTCTTTGGTAGCATCATTCTCTACCTCATCTTGGTCCTCCTTTTTTCTGGATTGACTTAGATTGCATTTGACAATTAGCTACAGGCCCCCACAGTTTTCCCCAAAGATCAAACAAATAGGAGGTAAAATAGAGTCAAGGGAGAAAGAAAGGGGAGGGCTGGGTGGAGACAGTTTCCTGAAAAGCATCTGATAGGAATGTCAAAAATCTCTGCCTTCGGGGAAGAAAATAAAATACAGTGAACAAAAAACCTTCCCGTCTTCCCTTTCTCCCTTTTCCCCTCCCTCTTCCCCCTTCCCCCCCTTATAAGGACACAAATGCATGTGTACACACACACACACACACACACATACAAGAAAAGAGAACCACCTGATAGAAAAACAACAAAGGTAGGAAATTCCATAGAGGGGTCCAGGCCAGGTGCCAAGTGGGAGAGGATGGAGGAGGGTAGAGATGGGGGAGAAAAGGAAACTCTGTTTGGAAGGTTGGGCTGACTTCTCTGGGATTATCCTGTTTTTCAAGTAGATTTTTCCTAGCTTTTTTTGGGACTACTGTGCTTTTTTTTTTTTTTTTTTAATTTTATTAAAGCTTTTTATTCACAAAACATATGCATGGGTAATTTTTCAACATTGACTCTTGCAAAGCCTTCTGTTCCAAATTTTCCCCTCCTTCTCTCTACCCTCTCCCCTAGATGGCAGGTAACTTAACACATGTTAAATATGTTAAAATATGTGTTAAATCTAATACATGTATGCATTTTTATATAGTCATCTTGCTGCACAAGAAAAATCAGATCAAGAAGGAAAAAAAAAAACCTGAGAAGGAAAACAAAATGCAAGCAAACATCCACAGAAAGCATTAAAATGCTATGTTGTGGTCCATACTCAGTTCCCACAGGCCTCTCTCTGAGTGTATATGGTTTTCTTCACTGAACAATAGGAACTGATTTGAATCACCTCATTGTTGAAGAGAACCATGTCCGTCAGAATTGATCATCATATACACTTCTTGTTGCCATGTACAATGATCTCCTGGTTCTGCTCATTTCACTCAGCATCAGTTCATGCAAGTCTCTCCAGGCCTTTCTGATGATGATTATCCTGTTGGTTGTTTCTTACAGAACAATAATATTCCATAATATTCATATACCATAATTTGTTCAACCATTCTCCAATTGATGGGCATCCATTCAGCTTCCAGTTTCTAGCCACTACAAAAAGAGCTGCCACAAACATTCTTGCACATGTGGGGACCTTTCCCTCCTCTAAGATCTCTTTGGGATATAAGCCCAATAGAAACACTTCTGGGTCAAAGGGTATGCACAGTTTGATAACTTTTTGAGCATAGTTCCAAATTGCTCTCCAGAATGGTTGGATCCGTTCACAGTTCCACCAACAATGTATTAGTGTCCCAGTTTTCCCACATCCCCTCCAACATTCATCGTTATCTTTTCCTGTCATCTTAGCCAATCTGACAGGTATGCAGTGGTATATCAGAGTTGTTTTAATTTGCATTTCTCTGATTAATTAATAGTGATTTGGAGCACTTTTTCATATGACTAGGAAAAGTTTCAATTTCTTCATCTGAAAATTGTCTGTTCATATCCTTTGACCATTTATCAATTGGAGAATGGCTTGAATTCTTATAAATTTGAGTTAATTCTCTACATATTTTAAAAATAAGGACTTTATCAGAATCTTTGAATGACTACCCTGCTTTTCCCAGGGATAAAGAGAGTTCAATGTAAGCTTTGAGCTACTTCATCAGGTTCCTTTCCCTATTCTCCTTGTAAATAAGTCTCAAGGGGAAGGAATTTGTGGCCAAAAAAGAACCAGAGTCCATTATGAAATGCAAAATGGAAATAATGCAAATGGATAATTTTGATCATATTAAATTAAAAAGATTTGTACAAACAAAACTAATGCAGACAAAATTAGGAGGGAAGCAGTAAACTGGGGGGGGGATTTTATAACCAGGGGTTCTGATAAAGGCCTCATTTCTAAAATATATAAAGAATTGACTCAAATTTATAAGAATACAAGCCATTCTCCAAATGATAAATGGCTAAAGGATGTGAACAGACAATTTTCAGATAAAGAAATTAAAGCCATTTCTAGTCACATGAAAAAATACTCTAAATCACTATTGATCAGAGAAATGCAAATTAACACAATTCTGAGGTACCAATACACATCTCTCAGATTGGCTAAGATGACAGGAAAAGATAATGACAAATGTTGGAGGTGATGTGGGAAAACTGGGACCCTGATTTCTCTCTCTCTCCCTCCCTCCATTTCTCCCTTCCTTCCTTTCTTTCTCTTCCTTTCTCTCTTTCTTTCTTTCTTCTTCCCTTCCTTCCTCACTCCCTCCTTTCTTTTCTTCCTTTTTCCTTTTCTCCTTCCCTTCTTTCCTTCCTTCCTTCCTCCCTCCCTTCCTTCCTTCCTCCCTCCCTTCCTTCCTTCCTTCCTGAGTCCTTCTCAATCTGTCTTTAGCCTAGAGGTCTGGAATTATTATTGTTGTTCTTGTGCCCCATTGAACCTTTTACATATTTGGCCTAATTACAGCTCCCTAGGATGGGTATTTCATTCTGTGTCTCTGACTTTGTGTAGGCTTCACCTGGTGTGCCCTCCCCCCTCACTTTTACCTTTGGAATGTTTTGCTTCCTCAGTCTGGGTCCTCCCTTTTGTAAATATATGATCTTCATTCTTAGTGTTTTCTTATTTTTTCTGATTATCTCAGGTTTCCTTCTCTGGGCACACACCTTAATCACTTGTATTAGCCTAGGTCAGAGAACATTTGGCTAAAAACATGGCTTCCATCTGTGGCCAGAGGAATGACTCAACCATGTCCATCTGGTACTGTTCTTGGTCGACACTGAAGGTGAATGGAGCACCTAACTCGAATTTTCTTATTTTAATCTGACACTAATCTCAGGAGAAGATTTTTATGGAGAAGGAAACTGAGGCTCAAAGAAATTATGTATGATTTGCCTGGGGTCCCAGATCTAGTAAGTGTCAAGATTCAGAACTGTGTCTTTTTGATTCCATGCCCATTTTGCTACAATACCTGAGGATCCCAAACTTTTCTATTTTTGAAATTGGCTCTGAGGCCCTTTCAGGTCTCACCAATTTCAGCAAAAGGAGGGAAATACTAATGGGAGGCTTGTCAGTTTTGGGGACTCCCAGAATTCTTAGAAATCCTCCCCTCCCCCAACCTCCACATCCTATACCAGGAAGGATAGAACATACTTGGAGATGTGGAAACTGTGGAGTACCAGGCTCTGCTCAAAGGAAATGAGCTTTCATTTAGTCCAAGACTTGCCTTCTTGAAACTTTAGGTAAATTCAAGAAAGGAAATTCTCCAAAAAAAGGAAATTCTTGAAACTTTAGGTAAATTTAAGAAAGGAAATTCTCAAAAAGGGCAAAGTCCCTCAAGGCTTGAGCCTGGGATGGGGACAGTCTTGTGCTCAGAGCCGTAAGACCTAGGTGATCTGGGGTAAGTTACCTTATTGATGTGACCTCTTTCTAGAGTTAGAATATTTCAAGCAACACTTTTCAATCAATAACTTCCAAATGGAGGACAGGAAGAAAACAAGCTTTTATTAAGAGGGTCACCATATTACTAAGTACCTTAAAAATATTATCTCATTTGACCCTCATAATAACCCTGGGAGATAGCTAACGTGACAAAACTGAGTCAAAGATGAAGTGTCTTGCCTAGGGTCATTCAGCTAGCTGGTGTCTGAGGCTGGATTTGAATTCAGATCTTCCTGCCTCCAGAACCAGCCCTTGGTTTGCTGTGCCCATTCAGCTGCCTGACCCCAAATGGGGATCCAAAACCAAGCCTTTTGCGCCTGGATGAAAGTGGAGTTTCATAATGGGCTGATTTGGGTTGAGTCCCAGTAGGATTTACATACATCCAGTTGTGGCTGCAGGGGATGGAGCCCCTGAGCTTCTTCTCCTTGGACCTGAAAGATAAATGGCAGGTGTAAATGGAAGGCTGTTGTATGTATACTGACTGAGGAGGAGATGCTGACATCAATGAGCTAATGGGGACTTTTGAAACCTTTAGGAACTCTGATAGAAAAGCAGCCAGTGGTTTAGTAGGGGGGTGAGGGTGGGGTGGGGATGCCTCCAGGTTATGGAACACTTAAATGTCCTTAAGAAAGTTGTTTCCTGGGGCAGCTAGATAGTGCTTAGAGCGCCAGCCCTGAAGTCAGGAGGGCCTGAGTTCAAATGTGCCCTCAGACACTTACCACTTGCTAGTTGTGTGACCCTGGGTCACACTTAACCCCAATTACCTCAGGGAAAAAAACAATTTGTTTCCTTTACTAGGGTTATTAGGGATATCCCTCCTCCTATTAAGGACCTGCACCTGCCCCCCGAACAGGACCGGGAAGAAGGCTTTTTGAGAGGCTGACTTAGAGAAAGATCCTGCTGAATGTAAAACGGCTGAAGCCGGTGGGAATGAGGTGAGGGCATCCTTCTGACTCCTCCCCCCCTGACTCTGAGCTGTCTCCTGATTGGGGGTGTCCCGTAATACGCACTCTCTTACTTTCCCCCCTCCCACTCCACAAGCGCTATCTCTGCCTTCTAAGCCATATCTTCTCTCTTAGCTTCCCCATCAGCCCCAAGCTTCCACGATCATTCCCCTCTGCAGGCCCGGGGCGGAGTCGGGGTGGGGGGCGTCGGGGAGGTATCTACCTTTGGGCATGTGGGAGGAGAGCCCAAACAATCCTGCTGCATCTTAAGGTTCGTCCCTACTTCCGGTTACTTGCCCATCCTTTCCAACCTGGCAGGACCAGCCACAACTGGCAGAGCTCAAGCTGTGGGAAAGGATGCTAGAGCAAGGTTCACAGACAAGCAGACAGAGCCCCGTTTGTATCTCCATACCTCTGTATATGATGAGATCAGATGGGTCGGGTGCTTTGCAAACCTCGAGCATCATCATTATCATTATCATCATGTGACTGTCCATCTCAAATCGAGACCTCGGGTGAATGACAAGAATTTCAGAGGTGAGTCTTTCCTGTTCCACGGTGAAACTTCCTCTGGATCTAGGATTTCATTGGCCCCACTGGGAACTCTCCCTGAGGAAAACCCCTTCACCAATGCAGCTCAGTACCCCATCTGCCCTATAATGTTTGAAGGAATTGCCTGGGACATGTATCAGAAGCAGGACTTGAACCCAGATGTTGCTAGCTCCTTGGGTTGGCTGTCTAAGCACTGTATCACACTGCCTGTCCTGTGTGTGTGTGTGAATATACATAACACAGTTCTCACATATGTATGCACACTTACCTACACACATCAGTTTTTCAGGCAGCTGATACCTTCCCCACCTTGGAAGATATGTCTTTATGAGGTCCTGTGGAGGGAGGTGGTCCAAGCCTTTGACTCCACCCCCTTGGCACGAAGCCAGGGCCTTGGCTAGTTTGTGGCTGAAGATAGACTCAAAACTGGCCAATTCAGTAGGATCTGCTAGCACGCTACTCCCCAGGTGTGACATTTGAGACTTGTGGCACACAAGTGACCATGAACAATTCATTTAATCGAGTGTGACCTTCATTTCTTCTGTAAAGTAAAGGGCTTAGACTGGACTCTCTCTAAGATTCCTTTCAGCTTTAGGGCTATGATTCCAAGACCTCATCAGGTCTCAGTTTCCTCCTCTGTAAAAGGGAATTAGACTAGATGGCATCTGAGGTTCCTTCTAGCTCTAGAGCTTGACCCCTGTTTATGATCTCTAAAACATAAGAAGGCATTAGGGAAAGACATTAGTAGACTATAAATACCACTGCTTATATATCTATATAAATAAATCCAAAGATGAATATACGCAGGACTTTAATGTTTCTAACATGTGCTATGGGCTCCAAGAGCTAAGTCTTTAGTAGGATCCTGGAATTCCAGAGCCAGAAGGGACCTCTGAGCTTCTCCAGTGCTGACCATTGTCCTCCTCTGCCTTTTCCCCATCCCTCCTCCTTCCTCTCCCTCTTTTGCCACTGAACCCTTGGAGCCTTGCCTTTATTCCTAATAAACTCTTGCATCTGCTTCTCAAATTCCTTCTCTTTCCTCCTGATGAATAGGAAGTCAACTTTCTGCTGAGGACACCAGGCCTTCTAAGCCTTTCCAGGGGGAAGTCACCATCTCCTCCTTCAGCCTCTTCCTTCTTTGGAAGCCTACCTTCTCCCTAGCTCTGTGCTGTTTTTTGGTCACTTTCTCAATGACTTTATCAGCTGGCTGACCCCCTTCCTGCTCATCTACTGCCCTCCCATCATTCTCAGGGCTTCCTAGTCATGGTGATGACTCCCTGGACATGTTAACCCTGCAGTACCTCCTCTGCAACTCTAAGAACTTCCTTCTTTCTCCTCTAGTCCCCAGACTCCCAACCTCACACAGGCACAAGAGCCACACAATGACTCTTGTCCTCACTATCTCATGGACTTGTTTCTATCTAAGAACTGGAACTTTGGGATTTCACTTCCAACTAGCAGCTTCCCTTACAAGGGACCTTAGGGGCCTTCTAGCCCTTATTTTATAGAGAAAGAAACTGAGGTCCAGAGAAATAAAGCAATGTGCTCAGTATCACACAGTTAGAAAATATGTAATGTGAGATTTGGACTTAGTTCTTCCCAAGAAGATTTCCAGGAAATTCTTGGGTATCTATGTACCACCAGGCTGCCTTTCTCTCATTCCTATCCTCCCTCTTCTCTCCCCTCTTCTCTCTGGTCCCTTGGATTCATCCCAATTCCACCCTTCCATCTGTCCCACCTCCATACCCAGCCTTGACTCCATGGTTTACCATGGTTCCTTACCTCCTATTCTCCCCATGCCTGGGTACCCTGTCCTTTCCCCTCCCCCAATTCATTTTTGTCTGCTCCTGCTCCAAAGCCTCTAAGTATTGTTAGAGAAAGTCACCCACTCTAAATTTGAGGAAGCTGACCTCATCTGGGTCTTCACTGCTGTTTCCAAAACCTACATCCAGTGATCCCCCTGTTGCCTCTAGAATAAAGCACAAAATGCTCTCTCTGTCCTTTATGGCTCTTCCTGGCCTGGACCCAACCTACTTGCAGATTTATGATCCAATGGTCTTCTTCACACATCCTGTGGTTGGCTAAATTGGCTTTCTTACAGTTCCTCCCACATAATTTGCCATAATCCTCGACTTCCTTCAAGATTCAGTTTGTATTCCATCTTCAAAATGAAACCTTTTCTAATTCCCCCCAGACATTTCCCCCTATAGAGTATAAGCTCCTTTAGGGCAAAAATTGTCTCCCTTTTATATTTGCATTGTAGTGCCTACCACTTAGTAGATTAATAAATGAGTTTGCTTATTTAATTCTACATAATCATATTGACTGCTCTTCTCATTTCCTCCCATGAGTGGCCCAAACCTTCTGTCCTTCCAGAGTTCAAGTTCAGCTCTGTTCACTGTCCACAATTACTATGGGTCACTAGCTTCTAACCTCTGTGAACAGCTTGAGACCATGCAATGACAGCTCCCCTCAGCTGGCCCTGGACTAACTCTTTCCCTTGCCTCCTTATAACCTTTCTTTCCCATTTCCTCAATGATCTACCTTTAGCAGTCTAACTTTCACACAGTTTCAGTGTCTTCCCTTTGCTCACTCCTTCACATTTGCCCACATTCTCTGATCTGCCCAGTCCTCTTAAAAACAAAAACAAAAACAAAAAAACACAAAACTTTCCCTTTGATCCCATCCAGTGAAATCCCATCTCTCTCATTTCCCTAGTCAACATCTTGCAAATGCTGTCTACACTTAATGCTCCCACTTTTTTTCTTTAAAGTCAGGGTTCAACCCCTCAACTCTATGCAAGCTGGCTTTGGTTCCCTTGAATGCTTCTCTCCAAAGCCATTCCTGACTTTTCTAATCTTTACATCCAGTGATGTCTGTTCAGTTCTCCTACCAAGAGGTATCCCACTCTTTTCTCTTGGACACTTCCTTCTTTTTTTTTTGGCTGGGGCAATGGGGGTTAAGTGACTTGCCTAGGGGTCACACAGCTAGGGAATGTTAAGTGTCTGAGACCAGATTTGAACTCAGGTCCTCCTGACTTCAGGACTGGTGCTCTATCCACTGCACCACCTAGCTGCCCCTTTCTTCCTTCTCTTTTGCCTTCAAAGATTTAGGTTTCAGAGCTAGTGCTTTTCAGCTTTGAATCCTCAACCCCAAGTGCTATGCCTTCCTGTAAATCTTGATTGGGATGCTTTCAAGTTGTTCTGGGTAATGTTAGTGGTTTCAGATGGTTATTACTGTCTTGAGGACTGTGCTATGGCAGCAACATTGCAGCAGAAGGCTGAAGAAATCATGTGCTTGCTTTTTTATTCACATATCAATTCAAAAACATCTATTAAGCAGCATCTCAGCTGAGCACAGACAAAAACACATTGCAAGACATGGATAATAAGTCTATATCTTCTTTGAGTTCATGCTTCTCTGAATGGAAGACAAGTTATTGAAGGCAGAAACAACTTTTCACATCAGGTTTTGGGTATCCTGTATCTGGCACACAGTTGGTGCTTAATAAATGTTCATTGAGTTGAATTATTGAATTTATTTTTAAGTAAAAACAAATGATACTGCCATTTTCAAAAAAGACTTTGAAGATGCATTGATACCACAAATTTACCAAATCTAAGTTGTTAAAGGCATTTTCCATCTCTCTTATCTCTCATAAAAAAATCCCTAAGCTGTTCTAAGAAGCAGCTTACTCTAGACATCCAAATCCAAGCTTCCTGCTTTGGAGAGACAATGATCCACTGTTGAAAATGATGGTACTTTCTTTGTATTCTAAGTACTTAGCACCATGTCTGGCACACACCACTCATTTAATGACTTGTTGATTTTGGCTAGGTTTATTGGCCAGATCCTAGTTCTTGAACCCCACTCCCAGAAATTTTCTAAGGGAGAATGAGAACAACATCTTTCCCTGGAAGAAACCTTAGAGATTATCTAGTTCACTTCCTCATTTTACAAAGAGGGAAACTGAGGCCGAGAAAAAACTGCCTTGCCCAAAGTCACACAGAGAGTTAAAGACTACCATTCAAGTATGGTGAATTTCCCACTGTCCTATATGGGCTTTCAAATAGCCAAGAGCTTTAATTCATGGTCTTGGAACAAAGCCCCATACCTGTGACTCATTGTTTCACTTAGCCTAAGGTCAAACATTAATTTCCAAATCCAAAAATGTCAAGGAATTTAAGCACAATAAAAATTGTAACTCCCTGGAAACGTTAGAGGTATGAATTTTTGCCAGGAGCCTGAAGTGGAGGCTGGGAAGAGTTCTCCTTACTAATAGGCCTGAATACTGGGGTGGACCTTTATTTATAAGTGGGGAAAACTGGTAATGGAGCAAGATCCCATATCCTTCCCTCTGTGGATAATTCCCTTTTCATCACTATATAGCTCATCTGTATATAGTTATTTGCATATTTGTCTCCTACAATCAACTGTATTTTCTCCTTCTTTTGTAATCCCTAGTGTTTAGCCCAATGCCTGGCATACAGTAGGTGCTCAATAAATGCTTATTGACTGGTTAGCTAGCTGTTTAAAATGTCACAGTACAAGTCTGTTTTTGTTGTTGTTGTTATTGTTTTGTTTTTTTTTTTTTTACTAAGGGGAAGGGGTACTGCAAAGCCATCTATAGAAGAGGAGGTTTCAGCTGCTATTCCACCAACTAATTTTGTTGTCCAGAAGTCCAATTCTTTGTGACCCCATTTGGGATTTTCTTAGCAAGGATACTGGAATAGTTGGCCATTTCCATCTCCAGCTCATTTTACAGATGAGGGAAATGAGGCAAGCAGGTTAAGTGATTTTCCCAGGGTCACACAGCTAGGAAGTGTCTGAGGCTAGATTTGAACTCAGGTTCTCCTGCTATCTACTGCTAATATCAACCCTGTTTTATATTTGAGAAAACTGAAGCAAACAGCATTATTAAATAACTTGCCCAGAATCACAGTTATTAAGTATCTCATGCTAGATTTGAGTTCAGGTCTTCCTGATTCCAGACCCAGCACTCTATCCACTGAGTCACCTAATGGATCCTAATCTGGTATATAGTGGGTACTTAATAAATGCTTATTGACCAACTGATGGGTTCATTAGAAAATAATCCAGTAATTTAGATAATTCTGTTTTACATTTCCCCATCTAATTAGTGCCTACAGAGCTTTTTCTGGATAACCTGCCTCTCTGTCTGGGGTGAGAGGTAGGGGTCTTTACTGGCCTGTTTCTGTTTCTGTTGCCTCTGTAATTATTCTGGCAGCTGCTCCCCCATGGCTTGGGTGCCTGGGAAGGGGAGGATGCTAGCTGCCTTTTGAGATCCCATAAGATGCTAGAGAAAATGAAGAAAAAAGGAGACAGCCTCATCCCAGTCTCAGGCTTTCCAGGAGGCCTTGAGCTCATAGCTTGTGGCCATGTGGGGCTAGGATACTCTTCAACTGGTCCTTTGGTCAGTTCAGTCCATGAAGAAAGAGGAAGGGCCCTTCACTCACACGTGCACAGAGTAGACTCTCCCACCTCCAGTCTTTCATGCATTTGCCTGGAATTCTGGCCGATCATCCTTTAAGGGAGATGGGAGGAGCTCAGGGGAGCTTTCCAGGCAAACCACAGATGGAGTGGGATGGAGTGGAGACATGAATGCCTTCATTGTGTGCCAGTATTTCACCCTAACAAAATTTGAAACAGATGCCAACAGTTATAGGCAAAAGCTTCATATTGACTTTTTTCAATGGTGCCCTCCAAGGACTAAGCAAGGTATCCCTGGCTAGTTCATCTCTCTCTCTCTCTCTCTCTCTTTCTCTCTCTCTCTCTGTTTCTCTCACTGTCTTTCTGTCTTTCTCTCTGTGTGTCTCTGTCTCTGTTTCTGTCACACACACATACACACACACACACATTCACATACACCCTTCACTCCTAATTTTTATTTGGTGAAATAGAGATGACAGCCAGGAGCCACTAAAATCTCATGTGGGAAAAACTGAATAGACTGAGAATATCCTAGAAGCTGACATTGAATTCTCTAGTCAGCTACAAAAGCAGCTGTTTTGTGCATCTGTGTAATCAATGGACCATCAAGGGTTGATTGGTCTAGAACATGGTATCTTAAACTTTTTCCACTCCCAACTCTTTTTCATCCAAGAAATTTTTACATGACCCCAGACACATAGGAATATAAAGTAGGTATATGAATCAAACATTTATTAATAATAAATCATAATTTTGTGACCTCCCCCAACATTCAGTTACTTGCTCTCTACATGAGATCTTGACCCACAATTTAAAAAGCTTTAATCTAGAACATTCAATATGAGAGAATAATGGTTGATAGTTACTCAACACCATCAAAAATGATGAGAAATGTGTCAAGAAAGTCAATGTGACCCATGAGATTAGAATGCTGGTCTCAGAGTTAGGAAGACAAGCATTCCCATACAACCTTATGACCTTCAGGACCATATTCTGACTGAGGGACATTCCTCCATTTGTCCAATAAGAGTACTTCATTTAATAGTGATGAAGTCTTCAATGTTAGGTCTGGTTAGCAGAGGAATTGATAAAAATTAATCCCTGAGGCAAGCAGGAAAAAGGTTTCCATAATCGAGATTAGTTTAGTTCCTTGGTCCCACCCTCTAAAGGTAATCCAATTAGAAATCCAAGTTATGTCAAGAAGCTAAATTTTCCCTATAAAACAACTTATGGCCCATTGCTTTATGGCTGCCCTCCTTTGAGTTAGTCCACCATGGTTTTGCCTCATGGTGTCTTTCTCTTTACTTCTCCTCCCCCATGCCATGTGGTATCTCCCCTAACTCCACTATGCTTCTCAACTCCCTTCTTCTCCTTATAGCTAACTATTTTAGGGTGCTAAGTCCCTTTCAGGATTTAACTTGCCAGCTAAGGGCATGCCCCAGCCTCATGAGGTGCTCCTTTTCTACTGGGTAATCCTGAGTTCCATTGAGGAACTGATCTTTCATATGCTCTCCCAACTCTTATTTCATATTTACCCTTCCCAGTGTCTATTGTATCCTTCCATTTTGTCTGTAACCTATTCCCCTAAATAAATCTACCTTTTGTCAAAGAAAATGGCTATTGTGAATTCTTCATATGACTGAACCCCAACTGACATCATTTGGTACCAACTGCACATCATAGATCATATCAATAGCTTTCATGATCTTTTCTAGTGAAAATCAAATTTTTCTTTCCTCTCCAGCCTCTCCACCATTCTTTGGCAGACACAGGGTAAAATGGCTTGCTCAGGATCACACTGCTAATAAGTGTTTGAGGCTAGCTCCATCAATGCTGTACAGGGAAAATGCTTCCTCTGGGAATCAACCAATAAGAAATGTAGAAAACATCAATTTTGCTGATGTTTGCTCTTCTTTTTCTTTAAAAAATATGTGCCATAATGGATAGTTCTCTAGTATAGGGGTAGGGATACTGTGGGGGAAATTATGCTGTTGTAAAAAAAAGTTGTCAACAAAATCTTTCTTAGAAAAAGGAGACAACAAGAATCCTACTGTTCATCAAACATAAAATTTTCATTTCCTAGCTGGCAACTGACAGAAGCTCAGCAAAGATCACACAGTCCATCCATGACTGAGCTAGGATTCGAACCTTTGGTACCAAGAGCACTGAACTGAGAAGCAGGAACCCTGGGTTGAAAGTTCACCCCTGCCAATTTCTCATTACCTGTGTGGTGTGAGGGGAGACTCCCCAGCAAAATTCTCCCCCAAACATATAGTAATCATTTGATTCTTAGTGAGTCATTTACCATCTCTGAGTTCTCAGTAACTGGGACTCAGTTAACTCATTTGTAAAATGAGGGGATTGGACTCAATCAATTCAAATGTCCTTTCCTGCTCTAGGTGCGTGGTCTGATGCTTTTTTCTTAGAAGAATTCCCTGGAATTCTGGAGTTGTGTGTTTGCCCAAGACCTAATCTTGGACCTTACATTTTGAGAAAAGAAAAAAGCATTAAGACAGACATTACAGCATCTTTATCCAAATGCTCCTATAGCATGGTGCTAAATTCACAAGTTTTCTCTAGAAGAGAACTTTGCTCCTCAAACCTGCAAATTCTTTTCTCCCTGAGAGAAAACACTGTTCTGGGATGTTTGTCCCCATTTTACAGATGAGTAAACTGAGGCTCAGAGAAGAGAAGGAAATGGCAAATCTTTCTAGTATCTTTCCCAAGAAAACCCCAGATGGAATCAGAAAGAATCAGACATGACTGAACAACAACGGATTGTTGGTTGATTTGAAATATGCAAGGTTATAAGGGAAATGTCAAAGCTGAAATTTAAAGCTGGGAGTCCTAACTGCAAAGCCAGGGTCCCAGAGACTTTACTGCTCTGCCTTGCAATAGAAATGTTGATGTCAGATGATTTGAGGGGTTGGAGAAATACCTCTCCAGTCAACCCTGACCATTCTGTAAGGATGTTGAAGGTTTTTGTCAAAAAGAAAGAGTCAATTCACCCACTCGATGAGCATATTTCAGTCCTGTCTGCCAGGAAGACTCTGTGGCAGTCATTAAGCCTGCCCCTTTCATCCCAAATATCCCTGGCTCCTTCCTGAAGAACTTACAATGATATCTTTTCATGGCTCCAGTCTTTAATACTTCATGCTGGACAGCATCCTAGTATTGCAGAACAGAACACCCTTCAAGTAGAATAGCCATAGTAGAGTTTATGGACAGAAAAGAAGGTGGGGCAGGTGAGCTTAAATATAGGTAAGGAGGCAGGTGGGCAGGTAGACAGGTGGGTCTGCAGGCAGGATAGGCAGGATATAAAGCAATGTCCCTTTCTATACCCACTATATATACTCTAACCTGGAGCTTCCTATATATTCTAAACCTAACCACATAACCCATTGCACATGCCCCAGGCTATTCTGTCTTTCCTCCAATTGCTCCCCATGTTTGGGGTGTCCATCCTCTTCCCTCTCCTGAACCTGTTGTGGTGGCAAGTATAGGTTTGGAGCTGTCACCCTTTTCCCTGCCTATGGAATATGCCCAGTATTTGATCCTAGAAGGGAGCAAATTCTCCCTTAAGTAAATACCATTTGAGTTCTGTTGAGCTCTAAGATGTGATTTTCACATGTGATTCTTTGTCTGGAGACTATTTAAGCCACCACACCCCCATCTCCAAGGAGATATATTCCTTAGCTTAAACAGATGTCAATTCATACAAAGACCCTTGACACTGGCTACAAAATCCCTGATTTGGGGGACTGATTCTGTCAAAGAAGCTCTGACCATTTAGACTATTTGGAAACAATTCTCTTTCTTTCTCTGTGTTGCTCTCTCTGTTTCTATCTTCATCTCTCTGTCTCTCTCCTCCTCTCTCCCATGAATTCTTTAATAAAGCTTATAATCAGAAAACGAACCATGGGAATTCCTTTATTCACCTATTACCCCTGAATTGATGATGACTCTTATGCCGTACATTTGTTTTTTACAAAACCAAGAGCCTCCATTTGTGTGCCCTTCTCTGAAGTACTCATCATATAATGTATATTATAATTATGCCAGTAGCAATAATAATAGCTAAAATTTATATGTTTTAAGATTTGCAAAGAACCTCACATATCTTCACCAATTTGAACCTCACAACAACTCTGTGAGGTAGACATTTTATTTTCCCCATTTTATAGATGAGAGATTAAAGCACAAGAAATATATAAGGCAGATTTTGAATTCAGATCTTCCTAATTCTAAATCCCGAAGTCTATCCATTGTGCCATCAAGTAGCTAGTCAGCTCCACGATAGCAGAACTTAGTGGCTCCATCATCGGAGCTCAGTAAACAGTCAGAAGTTGCAAAGTTTAATTGAAGTGAATTGAATAGTTGTATGATCTTGGGCAAATCCTTTCTTTGAACCTGTTCCCCATAAGAAAAATGAAGGTGTGCCTCTTACATGGTGTGCCTAGCATGAACCATCTAGTACAGAGCCTTGAAAAGAACATGAGACATCCTTTCTCTGAAATGGCTCTTCCTCTTCCCAACACTTCCAAAGATTAGCAGGTTTGTCCTTCCCAGAGAAGGAACATTGCCATGAAGATAAACTCAAATTCTCAAAGAACTGGAGTAAACCTACTATCAGGGTCACACTCTCCTTATTCATTACTAGGTCAGCATTTTGTGTTTCCTATTTACATGAAGGCATTCATAATATTAATAATATATATTAACTCTTAAACTATTATTTTAAACTCTTAAATATGAAAGATTTTCTAAATGATATAGCAAAAGCAATCCTCACATCAGAATTACCCAATATAAGCCCAAATTTGGGATTAAGCAAATATATCACAGTTCATACATCACCCAATATTCTTACACCAACATCCATAATACCCATGAGGAAGAAACCTAGAAAGGAGACATATGAGTATGGATAATGCACAACTCTGGATTGCAAACTTTGGTGTCTTTTCTTAATGAATAATTTGCATCACATAAAACTTTTCTGCTCACTTGTTGATCTTGATCTCTTCTGGTCCTTCCCACTTTCCTGCTGGATTATTTCTCTATGCTCCAATAGGTGAAACCATGACAAACTATTTTATCTTGTAATCACCCTTAAAAGGGTACAGAGGGAAGTTTTATAATGATAGGCAATTTTCTTAACTCAAAGAATTGATGAACTCCTCTGATGAGATTTCTGGGTAATGCAAACAAGTCCCTACACCTCCTCACTTAACTGGATTTGATGGTCTCTAAGCAGCCATCAGTAATCTTGTACAAAAAAACCTGTCTTTGACCAGCTGCTTTTCCCTCTCAAACCAGAAAGGACTGAAGAAAACAGTTATTTCTGAGTGGCTGAGGGGCAATTGGAGGAGCTCTACTAAAGTTCAGCTCTCCTTCAATCAGAGGGTTATTAGCCTTATCTTTTACTAATTCATAGGCTATTACTTTTCTTCTAAGCATATTAATTTTAAAGCTCCCTGATTGTTGATTACCACTGTTAGTCTTCTCACTCAATTTCTGTTGACTTCTTAGATATTCCTGTTACCTGTTACCTCCAGCTGGCTTTTTCAATATGATCAATGACTTATCAGAGCTTTTCTGGTGCTTCTCTTTATTAGAAAAAACTCATGAAATCTGCTTTTCTGTAACTTACAAAACCAACAACCTTCATTTATCCAGTCCATAGTATTGAAAGTTATTTGATTTAATTTTCTAAATTTTAATCTCTCACATTCTAGAGATTTTTTTTCCTTGTTACCTTTTTATGTTTCTCTTGTGTTCTGTGTTTGTAGATCAAATTTTTTGTTCAGTTCTGGTCTTTTCAATAGAAATAGGTGAAATTCTCCTATATCATTGAATGACCATCTGGAAGACAATGCTCATTCTAGCTGGGTAATTTATTCTTGGCTGTAATCCAAGTTCCTTTGCCCTTCCGAATATCTGATTCCAGGCCCTTCAATCCTTCAAAGCTGCTAGGTCCTGTGTGATCCTAATTGTGGCTTCTCAATATTTAAATTGTTTCTTTCCGGCATCTCGTAATATCTTTTCCTTGGTATGATAGTTCTGGAATTTAGCCATGATATTTCTGGGGGACTTAATTTTTGGGTTTCTTTCAGGAGGTGATCGGTGGATTGTTTCAATAAGTATTTTGCCTTCTGGGTCTAAAATATCAGGGCAGTTTTCTTTTATGATTTCCTGGAAGATAGTGTCTATTTTCTTTTTTTCATCTTGGCTTTCAGGAATCCTTAGATTGTCTCTCCTAGATCTATTTTCCAGGTCAGTTGTTTTTCCTAGGAGATATTTCATGTTTTTCTCTATCTTTTCATTTTTTTGTTTTTGTTTGACTGATTCTTGAAGTCTTGATGAGTCATTCATTTCCAATTGTTCGATTCTAATTTTTAATGTCTTATTTTCTTCAGTTACTGTTTTTAGTTCCTTTTATAATTGGCCATTTTGTTCCTTGTAGTCTTATTCCATTTTTTCCATTTTATTTTGCAGTGGTCTCATTTCGTTTCCCCATGTTTCTTCCAACTCTCTTTTAAGATCCTTAATGTAATCTTCAAAGAAAGTCTTGTGACATGGAGTCCAGTTTATGTCTCTCTTTGGGGCTTTTTCTGGAGTTGCTTTACCTTTAGGGGCTTCAGGATTTGAGCTCTGTTCTTCCCTCTCTCCATAAAAGTTGTCTATGGTGAGAGCTCTTTTTGGTTTTTTTATTCATTTTTTTTTTTAAAGGTATAAGGTCTGTTTAAGGCAAAGGTGGGATAGCTGCTTTTATTTGACCTGGGGCAGTTCTGCTGATTGAATTATTTCAAGTACTGGGCAGTTTTGCTGATTGAATTATTTTAGGTGCTGATCAGTTCTGCTGATTGATTGATCGCCCTAGGGTGCTGTGTAATGGCAGTGAGGTCTGATGCTCATCAGGGGTTCAGTGGTTCACAATCTACCCCCCACAAAAGGCAGACCCTCCAAACCACCTCACCACAATCAGGACAGATTGGCCCAAGAAGCCCGAAGAAGACTCCCAGGTGTGTGAAAAGCTCAACGCTCCCACTCCTGTTCTGACTCCTGTGATGACTCCTGTTCCAGCTCCCTGCTCCAGCTCCCTGCCCTGGTCTCTCTGTGCTGCAGTCTGGGTTCAGCAGACCACCCCCCTGCCCAATTAAAACAGACCTGTTTTGAAGTTCTTCCAGAGTATCTTCTTCTAGAAATGTGTTGTCCTCCAGATATTGTGGATTTTTTTGTTTCAAAATCAGTCTAGAGGCTTCATATGTTGTTGGTTTGAGGGAAGGTTAGAGGAGGTTACAGAGATTCCTGTCTGATCTCCTCCATCTTGGCTCCACCCCCAGAAGTCCTAATCTCTCACATTCTAAAAACAATTATCTGAAAACTTTAAAATAAACTTTTTTCATCCTTGAATTTTATCTATTTTTCATGAACAACTCTTCCCCTCATAATCAAGCTGTTCACATATGTAAAGAGTAATGCCTTCCATTTTTTTCAGAAATTAATTTTAAAAAGTTCTTTTTTTTTCTTCATGCAAAAAATCATTTTCCTCCCTATTTGAAGAACTGAACTGCTTGTATAGAATAGCAACAGTATCTTACAAAGGCAATGATGCTGACTATACCCTATCTCACCATATGTGTGTATGAAAATGTTTCATACATACCATTATTATGTCATTCCTCTGAAATTTAATAACTAACCCCCAATTGCTACTTGTACCCAGTCCCTACCCCTTGTTTGGAATTTAAGGTATTCCATATTTTATTCTTTCTTTATTTCCCACCATTCTTTCTATATGAACAAAGCTTTCCAGCTTGGACCAAGAGAGTATTAACATGATCAGCCAAACTTTTTGTTCATGGAATGGTTGACCAAATTCTTACCCACATCCTTTGTACTCCAAGTTTTCACTGGTATTCTATATTCTCCTTGGAACTTTTCCCACATACATATTTTTTCTTTTACTTTTTATTCAAATGAAAAAGAATGGTACCAACATCTTGAATAATTTTGGAAAGGAGATGGCTACATTTAAAGTGGAATTCTAAAATCCCTTTCTGAGCATTGACAGTATAAATATAATTAGCGGACCAATTATGCTGATTGAGAGTAATTCCCCAATAAATGGAGTTTGAATGATTACTTGTCAGGAATTCCATCAGGAGAATTACTATTCAACTGTATGATGGATGATGACTTCTGAGGAACCTTCCAACTTTGAGGGACTATGACTCTTCTCTGGCCTACATTGTTCACTACTTTTTCTTAGCTCTATTAAATAGCATAGTTCTGCTTGGCCACAGAGACCAGAACTAGGAACAACAGATTTGGCAAATCAAAGGATCAACTCACTGTTCCTTAAGATTAAAAAAAAAAAAAAATTGCCTGAATTTGGTAACGAGTAAAAGGCAGAAGCTCCTGCCAATTTGATATAGGCCCATTACATTGACCTGTTTCAATCAAAGGTAACAGGAACCTCTCAGTTTATTGAACTGATGAACACTAGTGTTTTGAGAACATGGTGAACCTTCTGGAGCCAAGAGAACATTCAGTTCCCTGCCTCTCACCCTTGCCCCTTAGTAGTAGCCTCAGTAGATGGACTCCTAGTTCCAACTTGTGTTCTTTTTCTACTGATTAATGCAATCTTGAGCAAATCACTTAAATTCTCAGGTTTTATTTTATTTTATTTTTTTAGCACTGATGAGGAAAGAGATTTCCTTCAATAAGGTTACAGCTAAAAATATCATACTCGGCAAAGGTAAGCATAATCCTGAACAACAAAAAAAATGGATATTAAATGAATTTCCAGACTTTCAGGATTTCATTGCAAAAAGACCTGAACTTAATAGAAAATTGACATATAAGATCTAAGAGAAATATAAGTTAAACATGAAAGACTAATTTAAAGGGATTCAATAAGGATAAACTTTATATTACAAATGGAAATATAAACCATATGTCTAAGATTGTCATTAATAACTGAGTAGCTTGAAAGAAAATTTGGGATAGGGCTGAGTATGATTGATTCTAAAAAGCTAATAAGATTAATTAGGTTATACAAATTAGTTACATGAGTGAGAACTGATTGACACAGAGGAATTAAATGGGGGTGGAGGGTTGGTAGTTCTGGAATCCTACTCACATCAGGAATGGATTAAAGAGGAAACAATATGTACATATATATGTATATGTATATGTGTGTGTATGTGTGTGTCTAAAAAAAATATAAAAATCTTCTAAATTTATAAAGAAATAAGAAAGGGAGGGAATGGGATAAGAAGGGGCCAAAGAGGGTGTGTAGTTTAACAAGAATAGGATAAAGAAGGAGGGAAATGGTGGGGGAAGGAGAGCATAATCAAGGGATCTCTGTGGTGGGTGGTAGCAAGGCAAGTAAAAGTAATAGCAGAGGGCAGCTAGGTGGTGCAGTGGATAGAGCACCAGCCCTGAAGTCAGGAGGACCTGAGTTCAAATATAGTCTCAGACATTTAATACTTCCTAGCTGTGTGGCCCTGGGCAAGTCACTTAACCCCAATTGCCTCAGAAAAACAAACAAATAAACAAAACCAAAAAAAAAAAAAAAAAAAAGTAATAGCAAGGCAAGGTAGTGGGTAGAAATAAAGTAGAAAAATCAGCAAGGATAGAAAATAAACATAACAATAATCATCAGGAATAGAATTTCTTAGAAAAAAAAGCAAGGTAGCGATCATCAATTTCAGACAAAGTTAAAGCTAAAATAGATTTAATCAAAAGAGAAAAAATATGAAAATTACACTACTTGTCAGCTATCTTAATCAATATTATTTTAGACTATTTAAAGTAACTAGATAATATAAGATTGGAAAATTGCTGTGGTATAGGAAATGATGAGTTGGTGGTGTTAGAAAAATATGAAAAGACTTGGATTTATGAAGGAAGATGTTATCCACTTCCAGAGAAACAGGACAAATAAGCATAGTGTAGTCTTACATAGATGGGTATGAATGTACATGTGTATAATATGAATATGAATATAGATATCTACGTATGTGTATGTGTATGCATATATTCATGGTTAGTTGTAGCCTTCTTAGGGGAGGTGGGAGAGAGGAAAAGGGAAAAAAAGAATAAAGTAAAAATTATCTAGCAGAGAACAAAAGAAAATCTATAAGGAAGCAAAGAAAAGATGGGCAGCTCTGAACACAATGTATAGTATTTATAATATAGGCTTTCTTGAAATAGAAATTTATTGTATCATAACAGCTGAAAAGAGTACTATAACACTCTGCTCAAGGGAGCACAGTACCAATCAGCCAAACCAGTTGCTCAGGGTTTGAGGATTGGATAGTTCAGTTCCATATAACTTGCCTCCAGGGCACATACTGGATTGTACTTTTATTCTTAGTCACTCATTAATACTATCTTCCACAATGAATTTCAAGCAAAGCCTCTGGAAAAGCAAAAGACTTTCACTTTTTATTTGTGATAGAAGGAGACAGGTTTGGGGGATCAATGTCATTCTTGTTACATCATTTGGATAAGTGACTTTATTAAATAACTGATAAAATAATAAAACTGATAAAACTGATTTAAAAAAAAAAACCTGATTAAATAGCAACTGGCTGATTGTTTAAAAGAACCATACCAGTGGGGACTTGTGAGCTAGTGTCAGAAGAACAGTCCATGAAGTTACATCCTAGAGACCTGGGAATAGAAGCAGGTGCCCTTCTGGGGTTGCCACTTGCCAGAGTCAAGAAGGAATGGGCTCAGAGGGGATTTTACCTTAGAAATAATGAGAATCTTAGCTTTCTACCTCCTTGGTACATTTTCATAATATTTTCTGCTGTTGACTTAGAGAATCATCAGGCTTCCCTTTCATGTATTCACTTATCATTGTTCACTGGAAACATACCATCTAGGTGGCATAATGGGTACAGCCTGATGATTTAGAGTGAGGATGGTTTGAGTTTGAATCTTACTTCAAACACAAGCTGTGTGACTTGGGCAAATCATTTGAATTCTCTCATCCTCAGTTTCCACATCTGCAAAATGGCCATTATAATAGCACTGACTGATTTATATTAAGGATCACATAGGATAACAGAGGTAAAGCACTTTGCAACTGTTAACACGCTAGATAAATGCTAGTTTCTATTATTTTACACCACTTTCAGGTAAATATAGGTTGACTTGGCTTTTTCATTTAAAAAAAATTCTCTATAAGTCTACTTTTTCTTAAAAGTACTGATGATCTCATGAACAACAACTCCTTCTCAAAAGGAGCCTGGTGGTGAAAGGAGTGGAAACCCATTATTGGATGTCAAATCTGCATATTTCTATTTTGAAGCCACAGGAAAATAGAGGGCTTTACTCAAAAGGTAAGTCACTGGCAACTATTTTTGAGTCCATGGACACCAAACATTGCTCTCGATTTGGTATCTTAGTGACAATCCTAGTCCATCACCCCCAGATTTCTTTAACTTTTCCTCTTGCCCACTAAAGGAAACTTAGCTCAAAGTCCCTATTTGCAACTGAACCAGGGGATGATTCTTTCTTTCTTCTTTTCTTTTTTTTCCCTTCTGCCCAGTGAGAGGGAGAGGAGAGAGACAGAGATGAACAATTTATCCCCAAAGTGGCCAATATTCACACTTTGCTCCCCAACTGTCCCTCTTTGAATTTTTATGCCCCGTCCCCTTTTTATTTTCCTTTGTCTGATTTTGGCTGCTAACTTCCATCTGGGTAAATATATTTTATTTGCTGACATGGGATGATTTTTTACTCCTAGAAAGATGGAAAATACTGTGCCCATTCAATGGGAAATGGTAGAGTAAGAAAGAACCCTGAATGTTCATAGGAGAAAGAAAGAGCAATCATCATTGATCCTGGGGGTGACCAGTCATTCTGATGTTTGTCTCCTTTGGCTTGTTGCACAAGAGATTCATGAAAGTGATTGCAGGGAAGTGAGTGGACAGTGGAGGAAAGCGAAAGGATTCAGGAGCAAGGGGAATCTTTGGATCCCAGGCAGCCCTAAGAGGGTTGAGAAGACCACCACCATGTTGCAAAGTGACAAGATCATCAGTCCTGGAATCAGGGCACCCTTTTGAACCCTTTTTCTGCCATGAATTAAATGACCTTATTAAGTGCCTTAATCTGTATTTTATTTGTACCTCAGTTTCCTCATCTTTAAAATAGAACAAGATATGGATCACAAGCATCTCTTTAAGTGCTTTGCAAGTCTTCAATGAATGTAACTCAACTTGGAATATTAGCTACAAGAATTTGGCTGTGATAGGGAACCCTGATACTTGGAACCAAGTCTCCCAAGTCTCTCATCATAATATAAAGTACATATCCATAACTCAGGGATCTTGATTCAGATGTTAGTTGTATGGGTTATAATTGTAGATAATAAAATGAATGTTATTTTGAAGGGACAAAAAGAATGAATTGAATGGAAGCTACTTTCCTAAGCTTTCCCAGGAAAGGATCACCTGGATTAGAACTAGAAAGTCTCAGACATAACCTAGTATAAACCTTTCATTTTGTAGATATAGAAATTCAGGTCACGAAAAGGGGGGGAAAGCTTCTCCAGGACTTATGGCTGGTCAGGATTTTAACTCAGATCAACTGATCCTTCGGCCTTTGTTGTCCTTTGGAGTCATGGCCACAGAAGATCGGGGTGGGGAGGAGACAGAGCCCTCTGGAGAGGACTGGTTGGGTAACAGTTTATTTGTGTGCACGTGTGAATTGTGTCCACGTGTGAATTGTGTCCACGTGTGAATTGTGTCCACAGGAGTATGTCCAGATGGGATTCAAAAGGAGGCATGAATATATAACCCTAGAGTCTTTTGCATCAATTCTTCTCCAAATGAGACAGATTCCTGCCAGGAAAGAAGGCAGGAGTTTGGCTCTGGAGAATGGCCATTCTGAGCTCCTTAGAGAGGGACTTAGGACTAGAATCATATCTATGTGTACTCTGAAATACTGTTAGTCTAGGAGAAATAACTTTAAAGTTCTAGCTGTGCTCTTGATCAACGGTCCTTAATGGGAAAGTATCAGTGCCTGAAACTATGTACTTGTATTATGTCCACAAAGAAACTATGTATCTATACTATGTCCACAAAGATCCCATGTAGTAAACAGCAAATGAACCCATTTATCAAAGCTAACAGATATAAAGATATAAAGCAAACAGAAATCAGAGAAAATAGATGAAAATACATACGAGACAAAAGACAGAGTGAGTGAATTCTCCCACTTGGCTCTACCAAGAGAGACCCCCTTCTTACACAAGAAGGAATTCCCTGACGTCTCTAGTGCAATAAACTGGGGATAGAGATGCTAGTTGAGGCTGTGGCTCCTCCCCAGAATCTTTCTCTCCCTTTAGGGACCATGAGTCTTATCCATTGAAGTTGGAAGTCAGAAGATTCAAGCTCTCTCCTCTTCCAAGTCCTTGCCTAGATTTACAGGGAATCTGATGGCTGGGTTAAAGACTCTGAAGGATCATCACGGGAAAGAGAGATTAGCTTTGTTCTTGGCCTTGGGAACAAGAGCAATGAGTGGAAGTTGTCAGTGATTCAGTCAACAAGCTCTTCTCCTGCTCTGCTCCCTGCAGATCTGTGCTGGGTAGTAAGGATAAGAGAGTAGTAGCAAAGTGCCTGCCCTCAGGGAGCCCAAATTCTACAGAGGAAATAACATGGTACATATAAGCAGAGGTGTGCCAGAGACAGCTCAAACTAGCTCCTGAGAGATGGTTGTTAAATGTTCTGCAGGAGTATTTATACTCTGGAAAAGGGCAAATGCTACAATTTAAAGCTTGACTTGCTGCTTTGTCGACTGTCTAAACTTAAGAAAGTTATAGAAAAAGGTTAATAATGTAAATTAAATTTAGAAATGTGCTGCAAATATATACATATATATGCATACATATACATACATATACACACATATATACATATACATACACACTTATACACACACGCACATATATATATATATATATATATATATATATATATATATATATATATATATATACAAACATCCATACACACACACACACACATATATATATACATATACATATGAAGAGATCTGGTTGTTAAATTTTTACCAGAATATTTACCAGATAGACAAAATAAATATGTGATCACTTAAGGGAGAAGCACTAGCAGCTGAACTGATGAGGTTCAACAAGTCATGAAGGTGAGGAGTCATCTGGAATGAATTTAGACTCAAATCATATTTAGGTCAAGGGGCAAAACTTTATTATGTGTATTGCTTAACAAGCAGGCAAAGTTTCTTGGTGGAACTCATAATTAACAAGGGCAAAAGTAAGACTTTTATGGGAAAGGACCCACAGCAAGATGTGCTAACTATGCTAATTCTACATATCAGTAAATCAACCAATGATCATGGTCGTCCTGTTTATACAAGATAGCCTCAGGAGGTGATCTATAGCTTAACCTCCAGATTGTATAAGGTAACAGTGAGAATCAGTACCCAATAGCTCTGTCTGTACAAAATAATCCTACAGGATCAGTTTGCTCTTCACTGGGGCTCACTTAGATGCTACCAGGGACATGGTTTTTTGCTGAAATCCATTCACCCTATTAGGAGATTTTTTTTTTTTCTTGTTTGTTTGTTTGTTGCTGAGGCAATTAGGGTTAAGTGACTTGCCCAGGGTCACACAGCTAGGAAGTGTGTGAGGTCAGATTTGAACTCAGGCCCTCCTGACTTGAGGGCTGGTGCTCTATCTGCTGAGCCACCTAGCTGCACACACACCCCCACACACCACACCCCCCACCCCCAAAGGTGCTTTTTGAAGGAGATGGCACTCATGCTGAGTTAGGAAAAAACCCAGAAATCCCAAGAGGCAGAAGTGAGAAAGGAGAGCATTCATGACAAAGGCAAGAAGACATGGATATTGTATGTGAGAAACAATCCAAAGGCTGGTTTGGCTGGACTGCTGAATACACAAAGGGGAAAGGAAACACTTCTTAGCCTTCTTAACCAGGGAGCTGTCCCAAGGTGAGTTGAGCAGAGATGGGCTTCCTTGGAAGTTTTCAGACAGCCTCTCGGTGGGAAGTCACAGAGTAGGAGCCCTTTCCCATTTGTGGGTCATTCTGGACACACTGCTGGGGTCTCTCTTTCTGAGATCCTGCTCTTCGAATAGAAAAGGGAGGGAGAAGAAAGCTTGGGGAGCAGTGCTGCTTCTGGTAGCCCTCTCTTGTGATCCCACTGGCCACCCTACTCCCCATTCTGTCCTGTCTCCCCGGCTGGGCTTGCCTCCCTCCTTCCAAAGTACTGGGAACCCCTATAGTTCTGCCTCCTGCTTCTCTGGGGTCTGGAGAGGGCATATCTGGAGATAGGATTTAGTCAAAAGCAGAGGTGCAAGGAGGAGAATGTGGGAAATGTTTGGGAGGTCCGAGGATAGATATAACTTTGGCCACAGTCATGATGTTTCCTTCACTGGCAAATGCTTTTGAGACTGTGTGCCAAACTCTGATGCTGTAATGCTCTGCCCTTATAGGCCTTACAGTTTAATAAGGGAGTAAGGCACAAACCCAAAGGGATAATGCAGAAAGCTGAATAAAAGTGTAACAGAGAGGACCAAATGTGCTAGGTGAGGGCATAGAAACATAGGATCCCCGATCAAGAGCTAGAAAGGACTTTAGGGGTCAAATCCGACCCCCTCATTTTACAGATGAGGAAACTGGGATCCAGGGAGGCAAGCTAACTTGCTTACATTGTTATTTGTCATCAGGGAGGTACTGCCATGACATGCAGGTGAATTGGATTTAAGGGAGGGAGCGTTGTACAAGGTCACCTGCCTCACTTTTCCCTTCAGAATCATCTGGGTCCAGTGGCCAGATAGAGACCAGGATGATTGGAGATGGCCCCAGATGTGGTGGAAGATCTTAGCCTTTTTAAGCTCAGTTCTTTAACAAGTCTGTTTGACTGAGGTTGCACCCATTCAGTGATTCAGGCTAGATAAGTGACTTACCTAGTATCACATAGCTAGAAAGTAAGACTCAAACTGAAGGAGAACTTGTTATTGCTAGGGAATAATTATAATATAATATATATATATACACATATATATATAATACAGTATAATAATAATTGCTGAGGGAGATGGTATTTGAGATGGGTTTTTAATAGATGGTCAAGAATTCAGTAGGCCAAGAGAGCATTTCAGGCTTTGGGACCAGAATTTGGTTCTTTCCACATTGGCTAGAATATCAAGTATAAATGAGGTGATTCAGGCCAGTGATGAAGAGACCCATCTGCACCCAGAGAGAAGACTGTGGGAACTGAGTATGGATCACAACATAGCATTTTCACTCTTTTTGTTGTTGATTGCTTACATTTTATTTTCTTTCTCATTTTTTCCTTTTTTGATCTGATTTTTTCTTGTGCAGCAAGATAATTGTATAATTGTCTGCTTACATTTTATTTTCTTTCTCATTTTTTTACTTTTGATCTGATTTTTCTTGTGCAGCAAGATAATTGTATAAATATGTATGCCTATATTGGATTTAACATATATTTTTACCATGTTTAACATATATTGGATTGCTTGCTATCTAGGGAAAGGGTTGGGAGAAAGGAGGGAAATGGGAACAAAAGGTTTTTGAAGGGTCAGTGTTGAAAAATTATCCTTGCATATGTTTTGAAAATTAAAAAAAACTTCAATAAAATATTTTTTTAAAAAGAATATCAAGTGTAAATAAGGGAAGGATTAGGAAAAGACTGGAAAGAATGATGCCAATTTGTGGAGGGCCTGAGTGTCAAATTAATGAACTTGATCTTCACTGTGTAGGCAGTTGGGAGCCACTGAAGATTCTCAAGCAGAGGAGCATCTTTCCCAAGTCAATTTGTAAACTAGAGTGATACATTTAACATATAGTGAATTAATTGCTGCCTAGGAAAGGGGGTGGGGAGAAAGGAGAGAAAAATTTGAAGCATAAGGTTTTGCAAGAATGAATGTTGAAAATTATCTTTGCATGTATTTTGAATTTCCTCTTTCATTTTTCTAATCAAATTAACTACAGGCTTATCTATTTTATTGGGTTTTTTTTTTAATAAAACCAACTCAGTTTTATTTATTAATTCAATAGTTTTCTTATTTTCAATTTTATTAATCTCCCCTTTTATTTTCAGAATTTCCAATTTAATATTCAGTTGAGGGTTTTTAATATGTTCTTTTTCTAGCTTTTTTAATAGTAAGCCCAATTCATTAATCTTCTTTCCCTCTATTTTATGCAAGTATTTGCATGTATTTTGAAAATGAAAAGCTATTATCCCCTCCATCTCCCCAAAAAAAGAATAACAGAGAAAAGGAGACAGAGGGAGGAAGGCTCCTTAGAAATAATCTAGGTATGTTTAAAATGACTGTACCTGTATAATCTATATCAGATGGCTTGCTGTCTTGAGGAGGGAGGATAAGGGAAGGAGAGAGAAAAAAATCTGGAACACATGGAATTGGAAAGATAAAATACCACTGAAATTTTTTAAAAAAGAAGTCACAGCACCAGCCCTGAAGTCAGGAGGACCCAAGTTCAAATCTGGCCTCGAACACTTAACACTTTTTTTTTTTCCTTTGGCTGAGGCAATTGGCGTTAAATGACTTGCCCAGGGTCACACAGCTAGGAAGTGTGTGAGATCAAATTTGAACTCAGGTCCTCCTAACTTCAGGGTTGGTGTTCTAACCACTGCACCACCTAGCTGCCCCAACTTAGCACTTCTTACTTTAGATGCTCATTTCTGTCATTAGTTCCCTCTCCAGTAAGAGAAGGGGGTTGGATTCCTGTGGCCCCTGAAGTTCCTTCCTCCCAATCTCTAATCTATAGGTTCCAGAAGGCCCCAAGGGCCTTCTCCATGCTGGGAACCTCAGGCTCTCCTTCTTCCCATCCCTGGGGGACGAGCTCAGTCACCTTGGGAGAGAACTTTTGTGAGCTAGTTTGGGTTTTTACATGCAAGGTGGGGCAACAACTACCTGCTGGCTTCCTATTGAGGTCATAACACATCAGGCTTCTAATTCCCAAGAGCCTCTTCTCTCTTCCTTGGGCAAGAAGGGCCAGGCAGTGACCGATGCTGGCTGGGCCAGGCTGCTGCATGTGCCCCCACACTGGCCATTCAGAGCTCTTGCCAAGAGCACACCAGCTGTGAGAAACGTCTTGGGTGCCGAGGAAAGAGGGCTGGGCAAAGCTGGCCCATTAACCACTTCCAGCGGAAGCCTGGGTCATGGGGAAACCACAAATCAACCACTGTCTGACGCTGCACATCCCACAACCTCCCTTCTTGTTCCAACACCGTTTTTTCAGGTCCTGGAGGCGCAATCTAATCTGAGAAAGGGGAAACATGGCTCCCTCCCCTCTTACTCTTAACCCCTCACAATCTAATCTCAAAACTGTTCTGTCCAAAGTGACCCATCATTTCTTAATTGCCAAATCCAAAGGTCTTTTCTTACCCGCATTCTCTTCAGTTTCCCTATAGCCTTTGACACTATTGGGTTTTTTTGTTAGTTGGTTTGTTTTTTGGGGGGATTGATTACTCTTTCCTCCTTGATACCCTCCATGCTCTTAAGTCTTCAGGATGCCCCCTTCTCTTCTGGTTCTCCTCATTCCCAGTATCTTTTGTAAGACCCTCCCCCCAGATCACATCCCCTAATCATAGGTGTCCTTTGGGTCTCTGTCCTGAGCCCTCTTTCTTTCTCTCCCTCTACTCCTTCCTTCCTTCCTTCCTTGCTTGCTTGTTTTAGAAATCAACAGCAAGGGCATAGTCCTCTGTTGTCCTTCATGGCTCTTTGAGTTCAATAGAAACAGGTCTTTGAGGGAGGGATGCTCTCTGTCCTCAAACAAAGTCACTTCCTGGTAGTAGCCAAACTTGAGGCTTCTGTGAGTCCTTCCATGCCTGATGCCCTTTCCAAGAACCACTCTCTGGCCTGAGATTTAAGATCCTTCCACTGGTGAGGTCTTCAGGGTTATCTGAAAAGGCAGGGTGGTGTAGTACCCCAAGGAATGAACTTAAGGTCAGGTACAAGTGGATTCAAATGCCTTTTCAGACACCTGCTAATCAAAGAACCCCAGGCAATTCTTTGTGCCTCAATTTCTTCATCTATAAAATGAGAGGGCAGGACTTGGTGCCCTTTAAGGTCCCTTCAAATCTATGATTTAGTTCAATCTTTCATTTTACAGATGTTAAAACTGAGGCCCAGTGCGAGAAGCCTTCTGTCTCAGTGACTCTCTTTGCAGGAGGAGACATGATTGGAGGGACTTCAGGTGGGTACATGCACACCTGGCCTGTAACCTTGACCAGCAGTGATGGGAACCAAGAGAGATGATGTCTATAGTCGGGCATCCCCCATCTCCCCTGACATGAGGAGGCAGGGATAATTTGGGGTAACCTCTCAAAATTGCTAGGACTTGTGTTTTGTCACCCTCCAGGGACACCCTAAGAGCTTCACTACCTAGCTTCCTCTGATTCTCCAAAAGGGCTCTCGGCTCCCACTCAGGCTCACGAGGGCACTGGCAGTGTAGATTTTATTTGACACAATAAACAGTACCAAGGATTCATACCCAGGCATAGAGATAGATAAAGAAAGTCTTCTCCCTTTCAGGAGAGTGTTGCTTTTGATGCATTAGGGTTGTGCTGGGTTGTTCCCTCCCAAATGGGGAAAGAACTTGGGGCTGTTAGGGGTTCAAACAACCTTCTAACTTCCTCAAGAACCTCTGCCGGTAGCTGTTCCCATCTGGTGATGTCCCATCCTTGAAGCTGGAGTCTACAACAGCATCTAAAGCATTGCGTTCATTTCTGGACATCACATTTTAGGAAGAACATTGATAAGACGGGAGCATTCAGAGGAGATAAGCAGGATGCTGAGGAGGCTGCTGATGGCACTGAGGATGTTTGGCTTGGAGGAGAGTTTCTGAAGGAAATAATAATTGCCTCTGAGAATCTGAAGGATAGAAGAGGGATAGATAGCACTGCTCAGTATGACCCTGCCAGACAGAACCAGGAGCTCCCAGAGGGAAAGTTGTAGAGGCAGATTTAAGAAGAAAGCCCTAGTCTGTTTATCCTGAGCAATGAACTCCAGTTTCCAAATAGCCAATGTCCAAAGGCACCAGAGGTCAGTCCTTCCACTGTGGGGCTCCCCCCAAGAGGAAAGGCCTGGTCCCAGCACAGGGTGTCCAAAGGAAGGAACAGTTAACATAATGCTTTGCCAGTTTAATCAGTTCTCTCTCTCTCCCTCTCTT
>JAJPUD010001183.1:286979-344115 GCA_023553655.1 Myrmecobius fasciatus | reverse complement strand
CTCTCTCTCTCTCTCTCTCTCTCTCTCTCTCTCTCTCTCTCTCTCTCCCTCCGTATCTTTGTCTTTCTGTTTGTGTGTTTCTCTCTTTTTCTTAATCTATCTCTCCCTCCCTCCCTCAATCCCCCCTCTCTTCCTGTCCCTCTCCCTGTCCCTCCTCCCCACCTTTCTCTCTCTCCATCTGTCTGTCTCTCTTTCTCAATCTTCCTCCCTCCTTCCCTCCCTCAATCCCCCCTCTCCTCCTGTCCCTCTCCCTGTCCCTCCTCCCCATCTTTCTCTCTCTCCATCTCTCTGTCTCTCTTTCTCAATCTTTCTCCTTCCCTCTCTCAATCTCCCCTCTCCCCCTGTCCCTGTCTCTCTCTCTCTCTGGAGGGGTTATCCTAATGTTCCAGGGCAGTAGGGAATGAGGATTTTGTCATCATAGACTTGCACATTCCTAAAGTCCAAAGTTCAGGCCCTGATCAATAGTGGGCTCTGGCCCAGGTCACTGGCTTCATTTTAGGTGGTAGAAACAAGTTACATAACGTATATTGGGGAAGCTGATTTGTGGGACCATTGAGCCCTCTGGGGCCTCCCAGCAAAGAAGTCCCTAGGCTTGAGGAATTAAACCCCAAAGAGATTACCTTCTGACCTGAAAGGAATCCTTTTTCATCTAAATTTTATTGGTTTCCTTGTTGTCCTGTCACCTCCATTTCCCATGTATCTCCCCCTGTCCCTATCCCTTATAACAAAGAATAAAAGGAGGGCAAGGATAGGAACTAACCCAAATATTAGCTGAGTTTGATATATTTTTTTAATAATATTCCACACCCATAGTCCCCCACCTCTGCAAAGAAGGGAGAGAAGTACATTTCTCCTCTCTTCAGTAGGACCAGAATTGGTGGTAGCAATTGTGTAGCCTTCACTTCCTACAGTTTGGTCTTGTTCTTTCTGACAAAGTTTCTGTCACTGTGTATATTGTCCTCCTGACTCTGCTCACTTTACTGTCTTCCCATGATTCTCTGAATTCTGTACTTTGGAGTCACTTACCTTTGTCAAGTGGGAATGCCTTTGAACTCACTGGGACAAGGGGACTCCTGACAGATACGGTTCAGATTGATTGGAGGACTTACTCATGCCCTGGGGGTCATCAATTAAATAGCCTTTCCCTCTTCCATCAAATGGGGAAGAGAAGCTGCCTTGTGCTTCCTAAGGTCATGAGGGAAAGTGTTGTTACATAACCCTAAAGTGTCAGCAGGTATTTCCATTATCTGTCCTGTAGAGGAAAAGAAAAGGTTTATTCCTGTCTGAGTAAATACTAAGGCAATAGGCAGGTAGATTAAGTCAAAGGCAATCCCAGCCTCCTCCCCCTCTCTGTCTCTGTCTCTCACTTTCTCTGTCTTTCTGTCTGTCTGTCTCTATCTCTGTCTCTGTGTGTATATTTCTATCTCTGTATCTCTCTCTGTCTCTTTGTGTCTATGTGTCTCTGTCTCTGTCTTTCCGTTCCTTTTTTCTGTCTATGCCTCTGTCTCTCTTTTTCTTTCTCTCTGTGTCTCAGTCTGCCTCTGTCTTCCTCTCCCCCCTCCCCCATCTCTCTCTATGTGTGGCTCTTTCTCTCTGTCTCTTTCTGTTTGTTTCTCTCTCTATCTCTTTCTCTGTGTGTGTATTTCTGTCTCTCTCTCTCTCTTTGTCTCTGTCTCTGCCTCTCTCCTCCCTTTCTCTCTCTCTGTCTCTCTTTCTCTATGTCTCTGTCTCTGTCTGTCTCTCTCTTTGTGCTCTCTGCCTCTCTGTCTCTGTCTCCCTGTCTCTGTCTCTGTCTGTCTCTTTGTCTCTCTCTGTGCTCTTTGTCTGTCTGTCTCTGTCTCTGTCTGTCTCTGTCTCTGTTTCTCTCTCTCTCTCTCTCTCTCTCTCTCACACACACACACACACACACACACACACACCTTTCTACTTTATCTACTATGTCCTAAGAGGTTTATATAAGGCAGTTAGATAGTGCAATAGATAGAGTGCCAGGTCTAGAGTCAGGAAGATCTGAGTTCAAATTTGGTCTCATACTTCTTAGCTGTGCAATCCTGGACAAATCACTTAACTCTGTTTCTTTCAATTTCCTCATCTATAAAATGAATTGGAAAAAGGAAATGGCCAACAACTCCATGTCTCTGCCAAGAAAACACCAAATGGGGTCACAAGGAGTCAGACAGAATTGAAATGACTGAACAATGGCAACAATCCCTAAATTTATAGAATTATAGCTATATTTGAAACTGGAGGGGACTTTAAAGTAAGAGAGGGGGAGAGACAAAGGATTGGAACTTGTTCTCCAACTTGAGAGCTGTCATCCTTTCTCTGGACCATGCTGCCTTCCCAGGTTTAAGCAAAGAGCCCCAGCTGCAGGACTCTTTTTTAAATTTATTTTTTTATTTTTATTAATTAAAGCTTTTTATTTACAGAACATGTGAGTGAGTTTTCTACATTGACCTGTGCAAAAAAATTTTTTTGTTCCAAATTTTTCCCCTCCTTCCCCCCACCCCCACCCCTAGATGACAGGTAGTCTAATACATGTTAAATATGTTAAATTATATGACATATACAATATATGTATACATGTCTATACAGTTATCTTACTGCACAAGAAAAATCAGATATAGAAAGAGAAAAAAAAAACAACCTAAGAAGGAAAACAAAATGCAAGCAAATATTCACAGAAAGTGCTAAAATGCTGTGTTGTGGTCTACACTCAATTTCTACAGGCCTCTCTCTGGATGACTACCTTCATTGCTGAACAATAGGAATTGGTTTGAATCACCTCGTTGTTGAAGAGAACCATGTCCATCAGAATTGATCATCATATAGTCTTTTTTTTTTTTTTTGCTTTTTGCTAAGGCAATTGAGTTTAAGTGACTTACCCAGGGTCACACAGCTAGGGAATGCTAAGTATCTGAGACCAGATTTGAACTCAGGTCTTCCTGATTTCAGGGCTGGTGCTCTATCCACTGCGCCACCTAGCTGCCCCAGATCATCATATAGTCTTCTTGTTGCTGTGTATAATGATCTGGTTCTGCTCCTTTCACTCAGCATCAGCTCACGCAAGTCTCTCCAGGCCTCTCTGAAATCGTCCTGCTGGTCGTTTCTTAAAGAACAATAATATTCCACAACATTCATAGATCATAATTTATTCAGCCACTCTCCAATTGATGGGCATCTATTCAGTTTCCAGTTTCTAGCTACTATAAAAAGGGCTGCCACAAACATTCTTGCACACGTAGGTCCCTTTCCTTCCTTTAAGATCTCTTTGGATATAGGCCCAATAGAAACACTGCTGGGCCAAAGGGTATGCACACCTTGATAACTTTTTGAACATAGTTCAAATTGCTCTCCAGAATGGTTGGATCCCTTCACAGTTCCACCAACAATGTATGAGTGCTCCAGTTTTCCCACATCCCCTGCAATATTCATCATTATCTTTTTCTGTTATCTTAGCCAATCTGACAGGTGTGTAGTGGTACCTCACAGTTGTCTTAATTTGCATTTCTCTGATCAATAGTGATTTGGAGAAACTTTTTCATATGACTAGAAATAGTTTCAATTTCTTCATCTGAAAATTGTCTGTTCATATCTTTTGACTATTTATCAATTGGAGAATGCCTTGAATTCTTATATATTTGAGTCAATTCTCTATATATTTTAGAAATTAGGCCTTTATCAGAACCTTTGAATGTAAAAATGTTTTCCCAGTTTATTGCTTCCCTTCTAACCTTGTCTGCATTTGTTTTGTTTGTACAAAAACTTTCTAACTTGATATAGTCAAAATTATCTATTTTGTAATTAATGATGATCTCTAGTTCTTCTTTGGTCACAAATTCCTTCCTCCTCCACAGATCTAAGAGGTAAACCATCCTACATTCTTCTAATTTGTTTATAATATCATTCTTTATGTCTAGATCATAAATCCATTTTGACCTTATCTTGGTATATGGTGTTAGGTGTGTGTCAATGCCTAATTTCTTCCATACTAGTTTCCAATTTTCCCAGTAGTTTTTGTCAAATAGTGAGTTTTTATTCCAAAAGCTGGGGTCTTTGGGTTTATCAAACTGCAGCATCTTTTTTCTCCTCAGCATTGCTTCCTACCTGCATGCCCCCAGTTCCCCTACTCTTCCATGTTTTGCTTCTCTGTTTCTTCCCATCCTCCTTTACCAGTGGCCACCTCCCCAATTTGCCCAAGAGAGTGTCTTGCTCCAAGAAAGGGCTCAGGCTGGTGATTCTTTTTACATTTAATTGAATTTTTTAATTAACAAATTTATTTTCTCTCATTTGATAAATGATCAAAGGAGATGAAAAGGCAACCTGTGAAAGAAGAAATCTAAGCTATTAATAGCCATTAGCAAAAATGTCCTAAATCAGAATCCCAGTTGGTTGGCCATCGTTGGTGAGAAGAAATTCCCCCCAGGAGTCCCTTGCTGAAGTCTATTTGCAGGAAGACAAACCCCAGTTATCAGAGGATCCTGGATTTAGAGTTTGCTGGACCCTTGGAGGTCAGTGGGTCCAACCATACTCCTTTCTCCCCCATGGTCCCACATTTTACAGATGGGGAAACTGAGGCAACCCAGAGAGAAGAAGAGTTTTGCCTAATGTCACACAGCCAGTTTGATAGAATGTTTAGGATTAATCAAGAGAGAAGTTGCCTTTCTTCTGGGACTCAAGAAGGAAGGCCAAGCTTTGAACAATGGAAGCAATTGAAGGAGGCCAAATCCTGAGGTAATCTTGGCTCTTTACAAGTTTGCCTGCTGGAATATCCCAGCATTAGGGGGAGCAAAGTGCCCTCCCTCAGACATTCCTCCCTGGCACTCACCGCCCACCATGGTGGGCCAGCTTTCAACACTCCAGTCTATGCATGTCTTAATAATGGCTATTCCGTTCTTTGGTCTCACCAAGAAATTGGATTTCACTCATATATCAGGGATCTTCTCCCCCTCTTCACTGACCTGCTCCAGACCAAGAACAGCAGAAAATTAGCTTGATGTGAAAGTTCCCACAACTAATTTTTTTCTTTCATCTATAAATAAAATGTCAAATGTGAAGAACTCAGAGAAACATGAAAAGATAAATGTGACTGATACAGAGGGAAGGAAGCAGGATGAGGAGATGTAGGGACCAGCACAAAGCTCAGATCAAGCAGGCAATTGGCAAGACTGATTAAGCATTTACCTTATGCCAGACTGGGGATACAAAGAAAGACAAAAACCAATTCTTGTCCTTCAGGAGTTCGCTGTTTAATGAGGGAGACGTAATCAGCTGCAGATGTAAAAATCTATTACCAGGTAACTGAAAGTCAGTTTCTGAGACAAAGGACCAAGAGTGAAGGGGAAGAGGGACCAAGAATGACTTCCTGCAGAAAGTGGAGTTTGAGCAGAGATTTGAAGGGAACCAGGAGGTTATGAACTCCAAACATCCATCTGCCAGGACTATCAGTCTTTGAGGTGATTCCCCATGGGGGGAAGTAGAGAAGACCTTTCTTGATGCTTGCTCTGAGGAGGCCTCCCCAACTTTTGCAGCCGCATAATAGGAGACTTCAACATACGTGATGATGATCCCTCAAATACCTTAAACTTCCAGCTTCTTTACTTACCCATTTCCTATGACTTCCATCTGACTTCAAATGATCCATATCCTTGATCTTGCCATCACCCATAAATGTACCACTTCTATGATCACTAGCTCTCACATTTCCTTGTCTGATCAAAATCAATTCTAATTCTGGAAGATTTCCAGGGCTGGGTCTCGGTGTCCTGCATTGCCCTGCTGTCAGATGGTCTGAAACAACATAGGATTTAGTTATGCACTATTAAGATTGCTCAGTGTCCCCTCAAGGATCCAAGATTTTTGCTCCAAATATTCTGCTTAGTTTTAAGGATTAGATTCCAATCCTTCTTCTTCTACAACCCTTTACCATACCAGTTGGGAAGGAGTTAAACAGGCTCCATGGGAGAAAAATAACAGTCACTATTTACCTAATTTCATCGCTACTCATCAATCCATTTTAAAATGGTGGGTCATGGTTCTTGGGAGCAGAAAACTGAATACCTAGATTGTGGCTTGTTGAGCACCAATAACTATAGGAAACTCTTCCTTTGGTTGTTGGTGCTGGTGACCCAGTTATCAGGGGGGGAAAGGGGGGCAGGCAGATAGACAGAGACACAGAGACAAAGAGAGACAGAGACAGAGATATATACACAGAGACAGAGAAATAGAAACAGAAAAATAGAGAGGTAGAGAGGTAGAGAAACACACGTGCACACACAGAGACAGAAATGGAGAGAGAGACAGTGAGATACAAAGAGAAAGAGAGACACAGAGACAGAGATAGAAAGAGACAGAAAGATAGAGACAGACAGATAAAGAGACAGAGAGACACACATACAGAGAGAGAACTTGAGTTTGAGCTTCTGTAATTGACTTGAGGTTGCACTGGGAGCCAGCCCTCTGTGGCTTGGCAGTCATTGAGGAGGCTGGGCAGGCCAATGAGCTGCCCTTGCCTTCAACCTCTGCTCCCCTGGCCAAGACTCCAGATGTTTGTTGGTTTTTCATTAAAGATTGATTGGACTTTGCTGATTTTTCAGAATCTTTTTATTTGATGAGTCCATCTCAGCCTGGCAATTATTCAACAGGAAGCTAAGATATGGAATGAAGGGAAACTGTACCAGAGGGCAGCCCAGGAAGAGCTGGAGGGACCTTAGAAATCATCTCATCCGTTCCCTCATTCTGCTCTAATTCCAAGAGGGAGACTGGGATCCAGAGAGGTGGGACCCAGAATCATACAGTCAGGAAGAAGGACTTGGACCGGCTCCTCCAGCTTGAGGCCATTCTGAGTTCTTCCCAGCTTACTCTGCTGCATCCCACATCTTACTAACAAAATGGGAGACAAATGTAGATAGACCCAGGGGTCAGCTATGCATTCAAAACTATCAAGTCTTTGAGATGATTCCTCAGAAGGTAGGGAAGTCCTCTCTTGCTGTTTGCTCTGAAGAAGCCTCCCCAATTTCTGCCCCCCCATAATAGGAGACTTCAACATACATGATGGTGATCCCTCAAATACCCCAAATTTTCAGCTCCTTAACTTACCCATTTCCCATGACTTCCACCTGACTTCAAATAGTCCATACCCTTGATCTTGCCATCACCCATAACATGTACCATAAATGTAGCTCTGACATTTCCTTGTCTGATCACAAATCAATTATCATTCTTCCTCTCCCTATGCTATGCAACCTCAAGCTCCATTCCTTTTCAGCATTTCAACCTCCAATCACTCTACCTATCAGTTCTTTTTCAAGTCATCACTCTTTCCCCATCCCTGAATCACCAGTTCACTCTTACACTGTCCAATTCTCTACAGTCTCTCATCCTTTACCCATGGAACACTTTGCCCTATCAAGCTTTGACCTTGGATCACTCCCACTTTTCTCTCCTATACTCAAATAGTAGAACAAAGCTAGAAAAAGTCAAGAAACTGCTGACTAGATCATCAACAAGTCTACGCTACATCATCTCAACTGGATTCTGCCTATAGGAAGGCAATCCTATTATATCTCCCTAATCAATTCATTCTCCCACTCACAGAGGTTTCCTAAACTCTTCCTCCCTCCTCAAATCTTCCACAAACTCATTTCCTCATATTCTCAGGTGAAAACTTTGTCTTATGTTTTAGGTTAAGAATTCCCTCTTCTCCCATCCTTCTCAACTCATATCATCCAGATTTCTCTTGCTACTATCTCTTTCTTCACTACTGTCTCATGTGAAAAGGTGGACCTTCCTCTTGTCGAGGCAAAAAATGATCCCATTCTGTCCAGTCTCCTTCCATAAACTAACCCCTTCCTCATCCCAACTGCCTCATTAATCTTCAATCTCTTCCTTTCTACTGACCCCTTCAAACATGCTCATGTCTCCCTCATCTTACTCAATCCTTTCATCCCCACTAGCTACCACCATATATCTTTCCTCCCTTTCAGGGCTAAATTCCTTTAGAAGACTTCTACAATATAGGATGCCTCCATTTCCTCTCCTTTCACTCTCTTCTTAACTCTATAGTCTGACTCCTGACCTTATTATTCCACCCAAACTGCTCTCTTCAAAGTTGTCCGTGATCTGTCAGTTGACAAATATAATGGCCTCTCTGCAACCTTGACATTGTCAATCACTCTTCCTTGATTCTCCTGTCACTCCAGTACACCCCTCTCTCAGGGTTCCCCCACTTCTTAAATAGAAAACCTTCTATTTGACTTTAAAAGCCTTTCACAATCCGACACCCTCCAACCCTTTCAATGTCCTTTCTTTTCATCTCTCACTATCCAATATTCCACACAGTCTCAGTACAGTCTCTCAAACAAAATAATGCATCTCTTATCTCCAGTCATGAGATGTCCCCCACACTTGGTGCTTTTTCCCTTATCTTTACCTCCTGGCTTTCCCGGCTTCCTTCAAATCCCAGTTAAAAGCTCCTTTCTAGAGGAAGTCTTTCCTGATCCCTCTTAACGTTATGCTTTCTAGAATCAAAAGAACACAGCAATAATAATATATGATGATTAACTGTAACAGATGTGGCTCTTTTCAACAATGAGATGATTCAGACCAATTCCAATAGACTCGTGATGGAGAAAGCTATCTGTAACCAGAACGAGGATTATGGGAACTAAATGTGAGTCACAACATAGTATTTTCATCTTTTTTGTTGCTTTTGTTGTTTGCTAGCTTGTTTTTATTTCTCTCACTTTTATCCCTTTTTGATTTTTTTAATGCAGCATGGTAAATGTGGAAATATGTTTAGAAGAAAAAAAACTTCATGCTTTCCTTCAAATTGTTCTGTATACAGCTTGTTATTACCTAACTGGGAATATGTTGTTTCCCCTGTTAGGCCAGAAACTTCTTGAGGGCAAACCTGGGCTTTTTGTTTTGTTTTTGTCTTTCCCAGTATTACCCCCCCACACACACACACACCATGCATATATGAGGTTATTAATAAATGTTTCTTGATTAATTAACTGAAGAAGAGCTGTTGAGGAGGACAGATGGCATGGAAAAGTTAGTCAAGGCAAACCAGAGTACCTCCAAAGAAAATAAGGAGAGCAGACTGGGCAACAGAAACCTCCAGGGGGGATGGCAAGCTACCCTGCCAAGTGATCCAGCAAGGGGATTCTGCTCAGCTTCTTGTCTATCCCAAGATTATCTCCAACAATAAACAGAATGGAATTCTAACTTTTTATCTACTAAATTGTTCAGAATGTCTGTTTAAAACACTGAACCATCAGGGTCAGGACTTCTTGTGGACACAAGCTAGGCCTGGCCTGTCTAAACCATAAGTGGAGGAGATAAAGAAGAGGCCAGGAAGCAGTCTAGAGGTTGTATGTATATGTATATGTATGTGTATATGTATACATGTATATGTTTGTGTTTATGTGTATGAGTGAGAATGTGTATGTGTATGTGTGAGAGAGAGAGAGAAAAGGAGACAGAGAGAGAATGAGAGAGAGAGAGAGAAGGAGACAGAGGGACAGAGAGAGACAGAGACAGAGAGAGAAAGAGAGAGAGGGAGGGAGAGAGAGAAGGAGACAGAGAGAAAGAGAAGGAAGAAGAAGACAGAGAGAGAGAGAGAGGCAGGGAGGAGAGAGAGAGAGAGAGTGTGTGTGTGTGTGTGTGTGTGTGTGTATGTGTCTATACAGAGCAAAATTATTTTGTGGAATTTTAAGAAGGAAAAGCACTAGTTACCTCTCATGGAATCCTAGTGCCCTATAGACATGCTATGGGTGCCCTTATTCTCTTTTTTTAAAATTTTTTTTAAATTTTTATTTATTTATTTTTAAAATTTATTAATACTTTTTTATTTGCAAAACATATGTATGGGTAATTCTTAAACATTAACCCTTACAAAGCTTTCTGTTACAAATTTTTCCCCCCTACTCCCCACCCCTCCCCTAGATGGCCGGATATCCACTACATGATAATTATGTTAGAATACTTAAGAAATCGAATATATGTATAGTTATGGGTGCCCTTAATCTCAGTGTAACTCCTGATCTAGTGCCAGAATCTCAGAGCCATTTCATTAAAAGAAAGGAAATGAGCTATGTGCCAGAAACTGTTTTTTGCACGGATTTCAAATAAAAGTCAAAATGTGAGCTCACCTCTAATGGGGGCAGCCTCATGCAAACAAATCTGTACAAAAAAGACACGTGTAAGTGTGACCCAGAAAGCCTGAAAAGGGCTAAAGGGAACTGTACCATTAAAGAATGGGTTGGTTCTCTGAAAGCTGGGAATCATAACCCACTTGAAGGAATCGCAAATCAGCCTTTACTAACGATGTTGCTTGTGAATCAGGAATGAAATAAATTGGAGGCAAGAGAGCAGAGGAGAGAGGTCAGAAGATGCAACTGTCCCCCAGTCTCCTTGTACCGTTATCATCCTCTCACACAAAGGGAGCCACTAGTAGGTGGCTCCTGTGACAATTTCCTCCCCCAACCCCCAGTTTTTTGTTTGTTCCTTCTTTTCCCCCTTTTTAGTCTAGTGCTGATCTCTCCTCTCCCCCAGCCCCAGCAGGTCCTTGGAGCCTGCCCCCTCCCCATCTGGGGATTCAGAATCCCTGAGCTCCACCTCTCACATCTGAATCACTTTGTTTTGTCCCCTTCCCCTTCTCTCTCAGGTTTATCCCACTCCTAACTTCCATGATTTTCTCCTCCCAGTCCAGATTTGTGCTCACACACTTTGGACTTTCACACTCTACTCACACACTTTGGACTTTCTGGTGGTATAGTAGGTAGAACACCAATCATGAAATCAGGAGGATTTGAATTCAAATCCATCCTGAGACACCTACTAAGTGTTTGACCCTGGGCAAGTCACTTAACCCTGATTGCCTTCTTTCCTTCCTACTCCCTCAAAAAGGGGAAAAACACTCCTTCCCATTTTCCCAGGCACAGGATGTAAAAGACCCACTGCTAATGCAGAGATTGATCCCACCTGAGCATGTACAATGAGGGGGAAATATCAGCACAGTAGCAGCTGCAATCTAGAGGCATAGGTCCCGGGTTCAAATTCTGGTTACTTATGATCTGCTTGATTTTGAGCAAGCCATAAACTTCTCAGCTACCTTCTCTAGAAATTGAAGGCATTGCTGAGTTCCCAAACCAGGTCAGGTACTTACTAGCTGTTTGATCCTGCATAAGTTACTTTCTTCTCTCAATCTCAGTTTACTCATTTGTAAAATGGAGGTAGCAATAGTGCCTACCTCCCAGAGTTGTTACAAGGATAAAATAAGGTAATATTTGTCCAGTGCTTTGACTTTGTATACTTATCATTATTATTGTGGTGGTGCAAACATTGCTATTATTTAAATCATTTCTGAGAACCTTTCTATCTTGTGGGACACATTGTATCCCTTGAATCTCTTCCCATGGAACAACCAACTCTCCATCAGTTCAGTCTCATCCGTGGCGTGTCCCCACTAGCCAAGACCAGCCCAGGGCATCCAACATCTATGACTGGGGGGACTAAAGGGAGTAACATAAATGAACATAAATAAATGAAGCCTGGAAAAGAGAGAAGCTGGCAAAAGAAATACAAGTAAGAGAGTGGGCAAAAAATGGGGAGCTAGGGACTAGCGGAGTGAATCCTGGAAAGCCACAGAGGCAGGTTTCCAGGGACCTGAGCCCGGACCACCACTCCTGATCTCTGTGGGCGAGGGGCCAGGGCCTCTCATGTTATACAAGGCTGGGGAGGAGAGGGCCTGGGCTTCAAGCTGGCTATGTCATAAGTCTCTTTACTCTCAGAGGCTCCTTCCCTTCTCTACAAAAGGAGGTTGGATGAGATGGGCTTGGACACTTTCCTAAACGTACAGAGGAGAGTCTCTGCTCTCCTTGTCCTGGCAGAATCCTCAGCTACCTTATTCCATAGGGCTGGGATCATCAAGGTGTGAGGAGATGGGAGGAGAAGGGAAAGAGGTAAGTGGCCCTGCTGGCGCTAACTCAGTGTTGACAGCAATCAAACGTGGGTGAGTTGTGCGGACTGAATGGCCTCATCCAGAGAATGAGCAGGAGTCCTGTGCATGTTCTTTGTCAAAGTTTCCCTCACAATCACAGAGTTTCCGGCAGCCAAGAAACATCTCTTTGGTTCCTGGTGTATACCAGGCTCTGGTATAGCTAAGGGCTAAAGAGACAGTCAGTCAAAAAGCATCTATTGAGTGCCTACTGTGTACCAGGCTTTATGCTAAGGGCTAAGGAGACAGTCAGCCGAGCATCTATTGAGTGCCCACTGTGTACCAGGCTCTATGCTAAAGGCTAAGGAGACAAAGAGAGTCAGTCAAGAAGCATCTATTGAATGCCTAATATATTCCAGACTTTGTGCTAAGAGCTAAGGAGACAAAGAGAGTCAGTCAAGAAGCATCCATTGAGTGCCTACTGTGTACCAGGCTCTGTGCTAAGGGCTAAGGAAACAGTCAGTCAAGAAGCATCCATTGAGTGCCTACTATGTGCCAGGCTCTGTTCTAAGGGCTAAGGAGACAAAGAGAGTCAGTCAAGAAGCATTTATTGAGTACCTAGTGTATTCTAGGCTTTGTGTTAAGGACTAAGGAGACAAAGAGAGTCAGTCAAGAAGCATCCATTGAGTGCTTATTGTGTGGCAGGCTCTGTGCTAAAGGCTAAGGGGACAAAGCATGTCAGTCAAGAAGCATCTATTGAATGCCTAGTATATTCCAGGCTTTGTGCTAAGGGCTAAGGAGACAGTCAGTCAAGAAGCATCCATTTAGTGCCTGCTGTGTACCAGGCTCTGTTCTAAGGGCTAAGGAGACAAAGTGAGTCAGTCAAGAAGCATCTATTGAATGCCTAAAATATTCCAGGCTTTGAGCTAAGGGCTAAGGAGACAAAGAGAGTCAGTCAAGAAGCATCCATTGAGTGCCTATTGTGTGCCAGGCTCTGTGCTAAGGGCTAAGGAAAGTCAGTCAAGAAGCATCCTTTGAAAAGGGCCCCACATGTGCAAGAATGTTTGTGGCAGCTCTTTTTGTAGTGGCTAGAAACTGGAAACTGAATGGATGCCCATCAATTGGAGAGTGACTGAATAAATTATGGTATATGAATGTTATGGAATATTATTGTTCTGTAAGAAACGACCAGCAGGACGATTTCAGAGAGGCCTGGAGAGACTTGCATGAACTGATGCTGAGTGAAATGAGCAGAACCAGGAGATCATTATACACGGCAACAATAATACTATATGAGGATCAGTTCTAAGGGACATGGCTCTCTGCAACAATGAAATGCTTCAAACCAGTTCCAATTGTTCAGTGAAGAAAGCCATATACACCCAGAGAGAGGAATGTGAAATGTGGACCACAAAATAACATTTTCATGTTCTCTATTGAGGTTTGCTTGCATTGTATTTCCTTTATCAGATTATTCTTTCTTGTAGATACGATTTCTCCTGCACAAAAAATGATGTGTGGCAATAACTATACATATATTCGATTTCTTAAGTATTCTAACATAATTATCATGTAGTGGATATCTTGCCATCTAGAGGAGGGGTGGGGAGTGGGGGGGGGAAATTTGTAACAGAAAGGTTTGTAAGGGTTAATGTTTAGGAATTACCCATACATATGTTCTGCAAATAAAAAGTATTAATAAAAAAAAGAAGCATCCATTGAGTGCCTACTATGTGCCAGGCTCTGTTCTAAGGGCTAAGGAGACAAAGAAAGTCAGTCAAGAAGCGTCCATTGAGTGCCCAGTGTATGCCAGGCTCTGTGCTAGGGGTTAAGGACACAAAGAGAGTCAGTCAAGAAGCATCTATGGAGTGCTAAGTAGATACAATAGAATATTACTGGGCCATAAAAAAAGAATGTGGAGAACTCAGAGAAACAAGGGAATAATGAAATAAATGTATGTCAAAAGATGTGAGCACATCTAGGAATCTCCAGTGTCTACTACCACATATGTGGAAAGAATGAGAAAAAAGTGAAACAATATTGTGTGATTGTGACAGCCACGCCCGGCTCTGGAGGCGATGAGATCACTTTCCTTTCTTTTATGCCAAGGGGGATGACTTTGGGTGTGAAATTGTGTCTCTATTACCAGACACATTGGATGCTTGTGGATATTTTGCAGAAATGAGCATTTTTCCTCTTTCTTCTCGAATCCTTGTCACCAGGGATGTTTCTCTAGCTATGGGAGGAGGAAGATGCTCAGAAGTAGTGCCATGAAAACGAGTGATATTAATAGATTTATTTTAAAAGAAAAAAAAAAAAAGAAACGCAGTTAAATGGTGTTTCAGCCACAGAGATCTGGATTCCCTTTGGACCAGGTGAATCTGTGCCAAGGTAAGCCAATAGGAGAAAGGGCCTAGCCAACCAATGGTCATCACTGCATACTAGGGGTTTAAAAAAATTTGATATGGTTCTATGAACTTGATTTTAGATAAAGATGCCATGGTGGCTGATATCCAGGCCAATGTCTTCCCTCTCATGCAATCTAATCAGATCACCCATAGATCAATCTGAATTTGAGGGGTAAGGGGAGATACCAAACTGGACTTTGGGTTAAAAAGCCAGGAGGTACAAATTCCCTTTGGGAAGTCGGTCCCCAGTCTCATTGAGGTGAGAGGGAGGGAGGGCTGAGGTTCTAAACATTTAAGCTACAAGACCCTTGAAGAGACTGACTTCCCACTCCCCTGCTTCATTCAGTCATTCATCAAGCTTTAGGTCTTTAGGTGGGGGTGATGTTCAAAGACTTGAGCTGGGGGGCCAGGGATGCTAAAGTGAATGAAAGGCAAAATACAGAAACACTGAAAAGATTGTAAGTTGTGGGTCCAGCACAGACTTTGGAGGCCAGTAATTTGATTTTATAAGTGAAGAAAGTGAAGGAAGAAAGAAGGAACTGACCTAAAATATCCCTGATCAACAGAATCAAAATGTTTATTTAAATCTAGACTTGGAGCTAAGTCCCAAATTCAACCCCTGACTCTAAAATTGCCCTCTTTCTCCCCAATCCATAACTTTTGGTCCCCAAGGTTCACAATCCCAGAACTTTCATTCTTTTCTTCTTTTTCACTTACCTTGCAACTAATTAGCTGCCAAGCCTTCTCTATTTAACCCTTATGATGAATTATAATCAATCAGGTTTTAATTAAGTGCCCTCCTACTCTGTGCCAGAAACATCAGGAATGAATGAATGAAAAAAGCATATATTAAGGACTTACACCAAGCATTAAGCTAAGTGTTAGAATATTAATAGAAAAGTAAGACACTCTCTGCTCTTATGGAGTTTGCAGTTTAATTGGAGGAGGGCATCTAAAAAAGAATTTAGTTGAAGGTGCTTAAGGTGCAATAACAGGGCATATTCATTACAACATCCAGAGGTCCTTAGAGGTCCATTTGAAGGTTGGATAACATGGCCTGAGGGTGAGCAGAGGGTTAGATCAGAAAGAAATTTAAGAAAAGGCTGGAAAGACAGGTAGGGAGTTAGGGATGCAAGAAAGGAGAGCAGGCCAGGTACGTGACAGCCTAAAATGCCTGGAGTCAGGGGAAGGTATGTCTTGTTTGTTACATAGCCAAAAGGTCAATGTTATTGGAGGGAAGTGAGCAGTGGGAGGGATGGATTGGATCATGGGAGAACTTTGAATGTCAAAAAAAGGATTTGATAATTGATTGTGGAAGTCATGAGGAGCCAGTAAAATTTATTGAGTATGTTAATGTGGGGGAGTGTGGGTGGGTGTATTGAGGAAGCAGGCCATGGTTGGACCTGCATTTTAGAAAAAATCACTTTTGGAAGAAATGGAGGAAAGACTGGAATGGGGAGAGGTTTAAGGCAGGTAGACCTCTCCTACTCCCCAACACAGCTATTGCAGTGGTGAATTGATGAGGATTTATAGCAGGGTGAAGTCAGTGTCAGAGCCACACCTAACACCATATACCAAGATAAGGTCGAAATGGGTTCATGATCTAGACATGGTATTATAAGCAAATTAAAAGAACATAAGATAATTTACCTCTCAGATCTGGAGGTGGAAGGCATTTGTGACCAAAGAAGAAGTGGAATTCATTATTGAACAAAAAGTAAATAATTTTGATAATATTAAGTTAAAAAGTTTTTATACAAACCAAACTAATGCAGACAAGATTAAAAAGGAAGCAATAAATTGGGAAAACATTTTTACATTCAAAGGTTCTGATAAAGGCCTCATTTCTAAAATATATAAAGAATTGACTCAAATGTATAAGAATTCAAGCCATTCTCCAATTGATAAATGGTCAAAGGATATGAACAATTTTCAGATGAAGAAATTGAAACTATTTCTAGTCATATGAAAAGGTGTTCTAAATCACTATTGGTTGGAGAAATGCAAATTAAGGCAACTCTGAGATATATACCTCTCAGACTGGCAAAGATGACAGGAAAATATAATGATGAATGTTGGAGGGATGTGGGAAAAGTGGGACACTGATACATTGTTGGTGGAACTGTGAAGGGATCCAACCATTCTGGAGAGCAATTTGGAAGTATATCCAAAGGGTTTTCAAACTGTGTATACCCTTTGACCCAGCAGTGTCTTTACTGAGTTTATATCCCAAAGAGATCTTAAAGGAGAGAAAGTGACCCACATGTGCAAAAATGTTTGTGGCAGCCCTTTTTGTAGTGGCAAGAAACTGGAAACTGAGTGGATGCCCATCAATTGGAGAATGGCTGAATAAATTATGGTATATGAATGTTATGGAATATTATTGTTCTGTAAGAAATGATCAGCAGGATGATTTCAGAGAGGCCTGGAGAAAAAAAAAAAAGAAGTCAGTGTCAGAGGAGAGAAGGGAGTATAGGAAGACATCTAGGTTGTAAGCCTGAGGCCGTGAAAGGATGATGCTGTTCTTTATAGTAACAGGGAAAGTGAGGGTTGGAGGTAAGGGAAAGATGGACATTTGGTTTTGGCCATATTAAATTTAAGATGATATTCAGATCTTAAACAGGCTGATTTCAGGAAAGCCTGGAAAGACTAACATGATGCTGAGTGAATCGAGCAGAATCAGGAGAACATTGTCCACAACAAGGGTAAGATTGTATGATGATCAATTTTAACAGACTTAGTTCTTCTCAGCAATTGAGTGATCCAAGACAATTCTAATAAACTTTGGATGGAAAATGCCATCCGCATCCAGAGAGAGAAAGAATTATGGAGACTGACTCTTGGTCAAAACATACTGTTTTCACCCTTAAAAAAAAATTTTTTTGTAGTTTTCCCCTTTTGTTCTGATTTTTTCTCTCCCAACACAACTCATATGGAATTATGTAAAAAAATGGATGTACATTTGTAACCTAAAAAAAATTTTAAATATTTTTTTTAAAAATTTAAAAAGATGATATTCAGTATAAGATATCTGAAAGGCATTTGAAGATGTGAGATTGGAAGTCAGAAATCTGACTGGAGCAGGAGAGACAAATTTGAGAATCGTCACCATGGAGATGGTCAATGGGAACTGATGTGATAACCAAGTGAAGTAGTATGAAGGGTGAAGAAAAGAGGACCCAGGATAGAAATCTGATGGATGTCTATGGTTAAAGTCATCATCTGGAGGAAGATCCAGCAAAGGAGACAGAGGAGAAGCAGTCAGAAGGGTGGGAGAAGAACCAGGAAAGATGATGTTCTGAAAACCTAGAGAGAAGAGAGGATTGAGGAGGAAAGAGGGATAACCAGAGGGATTAAAAGGAATGAGGACTGAGAAAAGAGCTTTGGGATTTAGCAACAAATAGATTCTTTTATTTGTTATTTTTATTTTTTTTTGCTGAGGCAAGTGGGGTTAAGTGACTTGCCCAGGGTCACACAGCCAGAAAGTATTAAGTGTCTGAAGTCAGATTTGAACTCAGGTCCTCCTGATTTCAGGGCTGGTACTCTATCCATTGCACCACCTAGCTGCCTCCAACTAAGAGATTCTTAGTAACTTTAGAGAGAGCCATTTCAAAGAAGTGATTGAAATCAGAAGCCAGAGTGTAAGGGACTGAGGCATCCTTTCCAAGGAGGTTAATGACAAAGAGCACAAGAGGATGATAGCAGAGATGGAAGGATCAAGTGAGAGTTATTTCAGGGTAGGGGGAATATAGGAATATTTGTAGGCAGTAGGGAAGGAGCTAGCTGGTAGAGAGGAAGAGGTTCAATGAGTACTGTTGAACTGAAAATAGTGGTTTTCATGGTGGTCCAGCATGGTGGTTTCCCTTGTGGATCCACATATGGGAAGAATAAAAAGAAATGAAAACTGTTGATTGATCCATGGGATTCTGCCCATTTGAGTATATTTCTGTAGCATTTCTAACCTTTTTCAGTGGCTCATGGCAAAATTGTTGATGATCCAACACAAATGGAAGGGCTGACATCTGAATGAGCTCATCTTTGGAAAGATTTTGGAGGAGCACACTCAAACTGTGATGCAGAAGCTGTCAATCAATAAACTCCATATCAGCAGAGCCTTCAAGGCGCTCTCAGTCTAATGGGGGAAATGGCATGCCACAGAAGAAGGCAATGTACAGGATAAATAGAAAATCTTTGAGAGAGAAAGGACAGGAAGTAAAAAGGATAGGGTAAGACTTCCAGTAACAAATAGGATTTTTAAATGGAGCTTAAAGAAAGCCAGGGAGATCAGTGGTCATAGATGAGGAGATTATTCCAGGTAGGGGATTCAACTGGAGAAAAAAGCAGAAGAGAGAAGCCTCCCAGAGCTGACCTGTTTGTTTAGCAGGACTGCAAAGGGCTTTGCCCTCCTGAGATATTTGAGCATTTGAAATTTCCTGGACTTATTTTTGAGCAAAGCCTTTGTGCATTATGCTGATTGGATAAACATAGTGCTTAATGCCTTGTTTGTCCTTCACTCTCAAAGAGAAACCATGATATCAGGAAGATGATGTCATTACTTGTAAGTGAATTTAATTTAAGTGAGGTAGACTTGTACAAAGTCACCAGCCTCACTCATTTTCTCTTCCAGGGCCATCTGGGATTGGTGGCAAGAAATAAATCAAAATAACTGGAGATGGCACTGAATGCTGTGGGGGACATTGGTCCTTTTTCACTTAATATCAGACATTGATGAGGATAGATATTCAAGGGACAATTCCCTTTAAAAATAATAACTTTTTATTTTTTCAACATACATGCAAAGATAGTTTTCAACATTCATCTTTGCAAAACCTTGTGTTCCAAATTTTTCTCTCTTGTTTTCCCCTCTTTCCCTCCCCTAGACCACAAGTAATCCAATATAGGCTAAATATGTGCAATTCTTCCAAACATATTTCCACATTTATCATGCTGTGCAAGAAAAATTAGATCAAGTGGCAGACCTTTTTGGAGTGGCAAGAAATTGGAAACTGAGTAGATGCCCATGAGTTATAGAATAGATGAATAAGTTATGGTATATGAATGTAATGGAATATTATTGTTGCATAAGAAACAATGATGATTTCAGAGAGGCTTGGAGAGACTTACATGAACTGATGCTAAGTGAAGTGAGTAGAATCAGATGACTAACAAGATTATATAATGATCACTTTTAATGGATGTGGCTCTTTTCAACAATGAGATGGTTCAGGTCAGTTCAATGGTCTTGTGATGGAGAGAGCCATCTGCATCCAGAGAGAGGACTGTGGGAACTGAGTGTGGACCACAACATAGTGTTTTTACTCTTTTTGTTGTGTTCACTTGCATTTTGCTTTTCTTATCATTTTTTTCCTTTTTGATCTGATTTTTCATGTGCAGCATGATGATTGTGGAAATATGGATAGAAGAATTGCTCATGTTTAACATGCATTGGATCACTTGTAGGGGAAGTGGGGGAAGGGAGGGGAAAAATTTGGAACAACATTTTACAAGGGTGAATTTTGAAAGTTATTCATATATTTGGAAAATAAAAAGTTTTAATAATAGTAAAAAAAGAAAAACCAGATCAAAAAAGGAAAATATGAGGGAAAAATAAGTAAACAAACAACAAAAAAGAAGAAAATACTATATTGTGATCTACATTCTATCTCTATAGTCCTCTCTCTGAATGCCTATGGCTTTTTTCTATCATAAGTCTATTGGAATTGTTCAAGAGACAATTTCTGCTCCCAAGAAATTTATGCTATAGGAGGAAGAAGCAATAGAAATAGGAGCATGATGGCCAGGGACCTGGGATGGGGTGGGGTGGAGTGCTGGTGCTGTGAAGCCCCAGGCAGTTAAATGATATAGCCTTTCTAAAAGCCATAATGCTGTTGATTACTGTTGCTGAAGTAAGAAGTGGAAAGGAGTGGGGACCACAGCTACAAGGTGAGGGAGAGCAGGAGTAGAAGCTGCTAGGAGATCTGGGAATGGCTAAACTATGATGCTCTCTCATTAATCATGGCAGAAGTATCAAAACTGAGAAGCCTCACTTCCCTATGGCTTGATCTCTGGAGGACCAGCCATAAACAACTCAGAGGCTCCCATATCTGAGCCTCAGTTTCCTTATCTGTAAAGTGGGAGTAATAATTCTCCCACTACTTAACTCTCAGAGTTGATATGAGCCAAGTGTTTTGGGGGAGTGGGAACTGTGATTCTCAGTGGAATCCTTCTTGTGCCTTTAGCACATGGATGAGAGCTTCCCTTTTGTCTTGAGCATACTTCTCCTGGAGAAATGTAGTTAAGAGGAACTTGTCTTTCCTCTGAAAAAAAGCTTTCCCTGAATCTAGGGTGCTATCAGACTGGGCCTGCCTTTCCTCCCCTAATATATAAATTATATATTAAATATATAAAATAAGTTTCACTTCCTTTTAAGAGTTCTCTTTAAAGAGCTTCCATTCTAGTGCAAATTAAGACAACTCTGAGGTACTACTATACACCTGTCAGATTGGCTAAGATGACAGGAAAAGATAATGATGAATGTTGGAGGGGATGTGAGAAAACTGGGACACTGATACATTATTGGTGGAACTGTGAATGGATCCAACCATTCTGGAGAGCAATTTGAAACTATGCTCAAAAAGTTATCAAACTGTGCATACCCTTTGACCCAGCAGTGTTTCTATTGGGCTTATATCCCAAAGAGATCTTAAAGGAAGGAAAGGGACCCACATGTGCAAGAATGTTTGTGGCAGCCCTTTTTGTAGTGGCTAGAAAGTGGAAGCTGAATGGATGCCCATCAATTGGAGAATGGCTGAATAAATTATAGTATATGGATGTTATGGAATATTATTGCTCTGTAAGAAACGACCAGCAGGACGATTTCAGAGAGGCCTGGAGAGACTTGCATGAACTGATGCTGAGTGAAATGAGCAGAACCAGGAGATCATTATACACGGCAACAAGACTATATGATGATCAATTCTGATGGACATGGCTCTCTGCAACAATGAGATGATTCAGGCCAGTTCCAATGACCTTGTAATGAAGAAAACCATCTGCATCCAGAGAGAACTGTGGGAACTGAATGTGGATCACAACATAGCATTTTCTCGCTTTCTGTTGTTTCCTTGCATTTTGTTTTCCTTCTCAGGTTTTTTTTTTCTTTCTAGATCTGATTTTTCTTGTACAGCAAGATAACTGTATAAATTTATATGCATATATTGGATTTATCACATGTCTTAAACATATAAAAATATAAAACATATATTTCTGTTTTATATAAACATATATTTAACATGTATTGGACTACCTGCCATCTAGGGGAAGGGATGGGGGGAAAGAAGGAAAAATTTGGAACAGAAAGTTTTGCAAGGGTCAATATGGAAAAATTACCCATGACTGATGCTGAGTGAAATGAGCACAACCAGGAGATCATTATTCATGGCAACAACAAGACTATATGATGATCAGTTCTGATGGACATGGCTCTCTTCAACAATGAAATGTCTCAAACCAGTTCCAGTTGTTCAGTAAAGAGAGCCATCTACACCCAGAGAGAGGGATATGAAATGTGGACCACAACATATCATTTTCATGATCTCTATCAATGTTTGCTTGCATTGGGTTTACTTTCTCAAATATTTTTTGTTCATGTAGATACGATGGTTCTTGCACAGCAAGATAAGTATGGAAATATGTATACATATATTCGACTTGTCAAGTATTTTAATATAATTAACATGTAGTGGACTTCCTGCCATCTAGGGGAGGGGAGGGGACTGGGGGGAAAATTTGTAATGGAAAGCTTTGTAAAGGTCAATGTTGAGGAACTACCTATACATATGTTATGCAAATAAAAAGCTTTAATAAAAATAAAAAAAATAAATAAATAAAGAGCTTTAATAGCTTAAAACTATGCTAAGACATCTTAAGACATTGTGTATGAGCTTTCTGAGGGTAAGGAATCTTTACCTTATAGATCAGCAGTGCCTTGTAAATAGTAGATGCTTAATAAATACTGGTTGATTTGAATTGAAAAAAAAGAAAAAGAAAAAGAAAAATTACCCATGCATATGTTTTGCAAATAGAAAGCTTTAATAAAAAAAAAAAGCTTCCATTCTAGTGGCCAGTCCCCAACTTGTGAATGAGAATCAAGCCCACTCTTCACCTTTGGAAGAAAGAACCCCTGAACTACTATCCTGACCTCCAGCCTTTTCTCATCTCACTGACCCACACATAATCTGTCTGAATCAAACTAAGCCCCTCTTGGTCAACTCTATTATTTTCTTTCTGGGTCTTGTCTTTAAATGCCCTCCATTTCCCTCTTCATTCCCCCTATAAATAAGTATTTAAGTTCAAGAACAAATTATGAAGGGAGTGAGGGACACATTCAGAACAAAAAGTCAAAGATGGAGCCCTATGGGAGGCGGGGAGACCCGAGCCCCTCATTTGTGTCTGCTCTAGCCAGGATCGATCCTGATTTCTGAGCCTTAGGCCAGGGCACAGAATGAATCACATAACAAGATGAAGTTCCAGGAGGTACAGTTTTAGGAAAACACCAAGGGGTGGCCAGAGTTGCACATCCAACCAAAGGTGGAGGCTGGGATTCTCCTTGGATCAGCAGCACTTCTTCCTTTTATGGATTTGAAGCAGAGAAGTTTGACAAGTTCCATCCCTGGCACTTCATTGTTTATGAATCATATAAATACATGTAGTTAGTCTTTGTGTTGAAAAATTCTTTCATCACCTCTCTGACTTCTTATATTTTGCTTCCAGTTTCTCTGACTATGCATCCAACTTGTAGGCTGCCTACTCAAGAGTTGCTATTCATGCCTCTTTAAAAGTGATCTGATCCAGATAAGGTTGAAGTGCTGCATCTTTCTGGTTTAAGTCCTTTAGGTTTCTACTTATGTTTAATGCAATATCTTTCATTTCTAGATATTTCAAGCTGTTGGTTTATTCATATTTTTCCAGAAGTTTATAATCTTCACTGGTAACTGTCAGCTTTCCTGTCATGTACGTGACCATTTTGGAGAACATGTATCTCCCTAAGAGTACCAGTTCTGAAATTTGCCAGATGACCTAAATTGTATCCCAATTCAGAGCCAAGACCTTAGGTGGTAATATCCCTAATCATGTAAATTGAACTGAACTGAATTGAAAGGGCTGACCTGGGTGGTCCCAGTTCCTTTCCAGAACTGGATGTTCAGAAATGATTAATGTACAGAAAAAATGGGTGGGGGATCTATTCTTTTAAAAAAAAAAAGATATCCTTAGTTTTTGCTTCATCAATATCTCTCAGTCTCAAGGTCTTTTCCAAGCCTACAACTTGAGTATCCTGGCAGAAGAAATTTCATGCTCACCACTTGGGAGACACCAGCATGAAAACTATTAGAAAAGTGGTGCTTATGCAAGATATCAAAGAGTTGCAGCATCCCTGGAGATCAAAGGCATGTGATTTAGAAATGGAAGAAAGCTTCTCCCCTGCTCCCACTAGACCAAACACAGAAGTCACTCAAGGCAAGCAGCCCCCAAGGAGCCTGTCCTGACCTCAATAGGGAGGAAGCAAAATGTGAACACAATTCTGAATAGCATTGCATCAGAGATAGGGTCTGACTTGAGGGAATAGATTCAGGGTCACCACAGATTAGTAAAATTATGAGATGGGCATGGGAGCTCTAGCCAAGACAGATGGAGAGAGGCTCTTTAGTTATACTTTTAATCCATCTCCTTCCCATCAGTCACAAATGACATGAAGCTCCCCCAAAGAATCTAATTTGTCCACAAGTCTGCATTCATGTGGCTCTGGTTACACAGCTATGGTAATATATGATTTACCGGGCTCAGATGAAGACTGGACTTGTGGTCAGAGACTTAGCTCTGGCATCTGCTAGCTGTGGGACTCTGGAACAGTTCCTTTTCCATTGACATTTTGTACTGTGCCCCCACAAACTGTGCCCAGACAAGCACAATGAGCTGGGTTAGAAAAAGTGTTCAAAAGTGAAAATGCAGGTGAAAAACACACACACACATATTGCTTGTATTTTAAATATATAAATTATATATTAAATATATAAAATAATATGTATATAATAAAATATATTATATATTAAATATATAAAATATACAATTATATACATTTATTCATTTATTTATTCATTCCTTCATCTATTTTGCAAAAAGGCCCCAAAATGTTTCCACATCACACTCATTGCTGGATATAATGCTCTCCCTCATTAACCTTCTTCTCCTAGCTTCCCTGACGTTCTTCAAGACTGAGTTCAAATTCCATTTTTTGCAAGAGGCCATTCCCCTCTGGGAGGCTTCTTGTTATTCATATTTTAACAATATGCCTCATCTATCTTCTCACTTTTGACCATCTACCCCTGAAGCTTTGTCACCCTAGACCATCCATCTGCTATGCTGAATCCTTCTCCAGTGGTGGGCCCCTACAGGGGCTTCATTCTCCCATCTGTGATCCTGCCTTTCCAGACTTCAACACCATCTCCAGTTCCAAGTCTCTTCATCTGTCCTCTCCTTTCTAGCTCTCTTATATAGGGAGCTATCCCCCATTAGATTATGAGCTTCTTGAGGAACAGGGACTCTCTTTTTTGGCTTCAATGGGAAACAATAAACACTTGCCTTGCATAATCCCTGAATCCCATTCCCTCCAACATACACATATGTATATACACAATACATACATATATACTCTGTCCATATGTTTACATATGGACATAATTGTTAGCAAGTTGTCTCCACCAGTAGAATGTATGCTCCTTGATGGCCGGAACAGTATTTCTGTTAATTGTACTTGCTTTGTATCCCTATCATTTAGCAGAGTGTCTGGCAAAAGGGAAAAGCAGACTGGTTGTTTGCTTACTCGCTTGCTTCTCAGAACCTCAGTTTCCTCATATGTAAAATGGGAATAATCTACCCTCAGAGTTGTTACAGGCATAAAACCTGCATGCTGGGGCATGGAAGAGGGAGCCCTCTCTCACAAAAATGTCCCTTCTCTTGATTCATATGAATCATATTCAATTCTGGATAGACTGACCCTTAAGAAGAGGGGAAAGCAGGCTCATTACACCCTCTTCCATTCCAGATTAGAATCTGGGGGACAATTTCTCAAAGGTTAGGCTTGGGCCATGGGTAGGGTCTCCAGAGTAAGGATTAGAGGATCTCTAATTGTTAAAATACTTCAAGAACAAAGAAGTAGGGAGATGAGGTAGAACATCTATATCACAGATATTTCCTTCACCCTCCCTCCCCCCCCAAAAAAAAACTGCTTTACCATGTAGGCAATTCACTCAAAGTTCATAGCATCTGGTCAGCTACAAACTTCATCCTCCCTTCTTTGGGTATCTGATAAAACTGTCAGCTCCCTCTTTCCTATCTTTTTGGCCCCAAGCCAAAAAAGGTGATCACTTTAAATGTCTCAGGAGAGATACTACAGGGTTTAAAACTGCAATTTAATGTAATTCTTTTCTTAACCTGGGATCTGTGATCTTGTTTTAAAATATAATTTTGATAACAATATTTCAGTGAATTGATTTCCTTTGTCATCATTTTTATTTTATTTCATAAATCTAAAAGCATTATTATGAGAAAGGGTTCACAGGCTTCCTCAGTCTGTCCAAGAATTCTCCAGGGTAGTCTGGATTCATTTTTTCTTTGTTCTGAGCCTGCCTTTCACCCTAGATTCTGCTGAGGAGGAAAAATATCTCCTGAGTCTTTAAAGAAGAAAAAAAAACACCTTCTCTCTTTTCTAGTCTCTACCAGTTCTGCTGTTTTTCTCCAATGCTAAGTTCAATGTCACAAGCAATTGGGAATGGCTGCTTGGCTGCCATGGTTACATCCTGAGTCTCCATGGCAACATCTCTGAGAATGGCAAGGGAAGGGAAGGGGTAGCAGGTAAAAAGCAGAATAGAAGACACTAATGATGGACATGTAAGAAGTGAGGAATGAGAATTAAAGGACAAAGAATTCTTCAGAAAGAACTACTGTGATACATTATTTATTGACATTAAGCCATTCAAATGTCAGTGGTTGCCAAGCAAGTTTAATTGTTTGTATTGATGTGGCTTCTAATAAAACATTTTCATAGAAAAAAACCCTCAGACACACAATCCTTAAATCAGGTGAGTTGGCTCCCTAGGAAAGGAGAATCGCAGAGCAGAGCTAGGAGGCAGTGATGTAATAGGGAAAGATCAACCTTCTCTAGAAGTGAAGGAGGAAAAAATGGCAGCCATTGGAAATGCTGACAGGGAGTTAGCAGTAAGAACTCTGAGCAGGGAAGAGTTCACATGTGGGAAATCCCAGAACCCAAATGGAGAAGTCATCAATAAGAGCACCAAACTCTACGAGGTTTTGACCCTATGGTTAAAGGGAATACTTTATTTTATTTGGGGGGGGGTGGTTTAAGAGGTAATTGGAGTTAAGTGATTTGCCCAAGGTCACATAGCTAGTAAGTTTCTGAGGCTGAATTTGAACTCAGGTCCTCCTGATTCCAGGGCTGGTTTCTGTATCCACTATATCATTTAATTATCCCCTAAAGGAGAATTTTAATCCCTTCAAAATCCCTCTTTAATACCTTCCTTCCAAGGTAATCCCAATAGACTTTGGTTACAAAATGCCATCTGTACCCAGAAAAAGAACTATAGAAACTGAATGTAAATTAGCACATGCTATGTTTACTTCTTCCTGGTTTTTTTCCCTCTCCATTAGTTTTTCCCTTTTGTTCTGATTTTTCTCTCTGAACATGATTCATAAAGAAATGTGTATTTAAAATAACTAAATAAATTTTAAAAAATAAATACCTTCCTTTCAGGGATTTGGACATGGACACAGCAACTTTAAATCTCAAAACTGGAGAGGACCTGGAGGTCAGTCAGTCCTACACTTACATGACCAAGAAACCCTCCTACAGCATCTATGGCTAGTGAACATTCAGTCTCTGTTTGAAGAGCTCCAATAAGGAGAACAGCCCATTCCACTTATAACTACCCCCAGTACTCTCAGGTCTGCCTTCTAGGTCCATTCAAAATAAATCTGTTCCCACCTCTCTATAACACTTTGGAATACTTGAAAATAGTTATCATATGTCCCCTGCATTGTCTCTTCTACAGGCTAAAAATCCCAAATTCCTCCAGCCAATCATAAATCATGACCTCGATGTGCTTCCCCATCCTGGTCATCTTCCTCTGGACACTTTTTAGATGAACAACATCCTTCCTGACATATGATGCTCCCAAATGAGTGCAACCCTTCAAATATGGCCCCATGAATGGACAAGGGAATAAGGGAAGGAAAAAAAATTGTTAAACCCTAGTCTGTGTCAAACACTATGATAAGCTTTTTACAAATATTATCTACTTTGATCCTCACAACAACAACCCTGGGAGGGAGGTATTATTATAACCCCCATTTTACAGTTGAAGAAACTGAGGAAAACAAAGGTAAAATAGCTTGCCCAGAGCTGCACATCCACTAAGTGTCTGATGAAAGATCTTCCACTTCAGGACTAGCTTTATGGGTACTCCCACCTCCTAGCTGCCACCTTTTGCTGTTGTTTAATTTCAATTGTTTTAAATTCAATAATGTTCAATTTCAATGCTTCATGATCCCATTTGGAGCAAAGGGAATGGGGAGGTTTACGATTTCTTTCTCCAGTTCATTTTATAGATGAGGAACTGAGATAAATGGGGTCACACAGATAGAAAGTGTCTGACATCAGATTTAAATTCATAAATGAGTCTTCCTGATTGCAAGCCCAGTACTCCATCTACAACACTAGCTAGCTTCCCCAGTTGCCATCTAGCAGCAGTCACCTTCCCCATTCTGGACACTGTCTCTCCTAATAATGTCTAGGATTGCTTGAGATTTCAGGGCACCCATTATCACACAGCCATTCATATATAGCTCAATATCTATTTTTCACAAGAACTGATTTCTAGTCATGTCTTCCCACCTTGCACTTGTGAAGTCAATCTTTTCATCCCAATGGTAAAATCACAATTTGCCCCTAATACTTTTCAATAAGAAGAAATTGGGGTGGGTGATGATTACCATAAACATTAGCTCACTTTCTCTTTCCAAACTTTGAATCAGAGACATCTGATAAGCATCCTTCTGCTGTTTCGCTGGAATCATTCAGAAAAGGTCCCAGACCTAGATCTCTGGGGGTCAGCTTTAGAGAGTTCTCTCTGAAGCACCTTTGACTCCAGCAGCAGCACTGCTTTTTGGACCTAGACATTCACCTAAATCTGGATCCCCCTATCTCTACCATCATTGAGCCCTTTCTCCCCAGTTTGTCCATGTAGACAGCATGAGCAATATCACCAAGGGCATTGGTAAAATTGAAAATCCTCCTACACCATCTATGGCTAGTGAACATTTAGTCTCTGTTTGAAGAGCTCCAACAAGGGGAACACCCCATTCCACTTATAACCACCCCCAGTACTCTCAGGTCTGCCTTCTAGGTCCATTCAAAGTAAATCTTCCATCTATATTCTGTAGATTAGGCAAACTCATCTCCCTGTTCTAAAAAGGAAATAAGGTTAGTCTAGCATGGATATTGATGAATGCTTCCCTTTTATTAAACAACCACAAAGCACCCCAGCAGGATGTTGAGAAATGTTTAAAAAACTGGTTCTCTGTCACTCTTTTAACTTGCATTTTTTTCATTACTTTCTTACATTCATCTGGGTGATCAACAAAACATAAACCAAGCACTGATTTGTTAGTGTTTGCTGCTTTCTGAATCATGAGTGCTCACACTGAAAATTTGACTCTCTTCTGCTGAGCTAATTCAATGTTTCCAGTCCCGTCCCCCCAAATTCCCCTACATTAAGATCTTTTGGGAAACCTCAGAGATCAGCTTGTCTGATGCCCTGATTTTTAGTGGAGGAAACTAATCCCAGAGAAGCTAAGTGGACTAAGTCCTTTGATGCCAGATCCACAGGTCAAAGCATCCTTAATCATTTGTTCTAGAACGTGGGCTGCCAGTGAAGGCAGGTGCTCTGGGCTATAACCTGAAGATGCCATATTTTCCCCCAAATCTGGGATTTCATTGGTCCTGAAGGAAGCAATCTGCCCATTGCTTCTGGAAAAGTTGGCCACTGATTTCCCTATGGCTCCTCCACTAGATATCTCAGTGACTACCCAGATGGAAACTCCCTTCCTAGGTCACCCCTCCTCTGTATATTGACTTAACACTACCTGGCACATAGTAAGCCCCCTCCCACATCTTCTCCTGTTAAAGGGAAGAGACTAGCTCAGTTTTTTTTAATATCCCCAATATTTAGTGCAGGATTTGGCAGGTAGTACATGCCTAATAAATGCCATTTCATTCATTCATCTACTAAGTTCCAGATACTGTTATCTCATCGGATATAAAGGAGGGATGGCCTGAGAAGGGCATTTCCTTCTGGCAATCATGGAGATGTGGAGTGGAGGAGCTATAGGGAAGCTGATGCTCCACCTTTTCCAGAGGTAGAAAACTTCCAAAACAAGAGGTAGAATAGCAGGCCAGGTGGCAAGGGCCCAAAGTGAGTGGAAGGGAGAACATGGTCCTCAGCCAGCTACTGCCATTAGGAGGTCAGTTTGTACTCACTCACTCACTTAACAATTAAGCCAGCTAAGCCCCAGGAAAAGTTCCAAAGGGGAAGGGACTAGTCTACGCTGGGAAAGAGATCCGGCCTCTGGGGGTTGGGTGGGAAGGGATTGGGGGCAGATGGGGAGGAAAGCCAAGGCAATCAATAGAACCAGTGTTTGGGGGCCAACTTAGGAGTAAGAGAACCTATCTATTCCAACATGCTTGGAGACCAGGTGCCCCAGTCTGGTCAAGGGGGCTTGGGTGTGAATCCTGCCTCAGGCACTTACCAATGGATGATCCTAGGTGAGTTATTTAACCTTTTCTATCATTCTGTGCTCAATGGACTACAATCTCTTCTAGCTGTTGGGGTCTTGTTCTATTAAAATTATTATACAGCACATAACTTTAAAAACAGGGTACATGTAACCTCAATTGACCCTCTCCACAATCTTGGGAGAGAAATGCTGTTATTATCCCCATTTTGTAGATAAAGAAACTGAGGATAAGAAAGGTAAAAAAAAATCTTGCCTGTGATCCCACAGCTCTGTAAGTTGTCTGAAATATTTTTTGTTGTTGTTGTTGAGGCAATTGGGGTTAAGTGACTTGCCCAGGGTCACACAGCTAGGAAGTGTTAAGTGTCTGAGACCAGATTTGAACTCGGGTCCTCCTGACTTCAGGGCTGAAATAAAATCTGAACTCAGATTTTCCTGACTCCGAGGCCCAGAATTTTTAGCCATTCTGATGCCCAGCTGCTCCAAGATCTCCTCTAGAGCTGACATTCTCAATTCCAATTCTATTACAAGAGTTTTCAGGATCCTTGTGGATCACTGCCCAAATAAGCCAGCAAGGGTTTCAGCTTGGTGACCTGCAGGTGACTGACTGATCCATTCCAGTGAGAAAAACACTACAGAGTAGGTGATGGACATGTGCATCCCCCAACTCCATTTATATAGCAGGGCCAAGTATATTTTTAGCAAAAGAAAAGGGGTGCATGAAGACCTTTGGCATGGCTATTTTCCTAAATCCAAAGAAACCAGAATATTCTTACCATCCACTTGGCTAATTAACAATTTGTTAAGCTCCCAACATGTACCTTATTAGAAAGGGTACAGACAAGTGAGTGAGCTCTGTTCTGGTTGTTCAGTAGTGTCTGAACATTTGGGGTTTTCTTGGCAAAGATTCTGGAGGTAAACAGTTAAATGACATCCCTCCAATCGCACAGCTAATAAGTGTCTGTGGCCAAATTTAGGATTTTTTTTTGGCAGAGATACTGGAGTAGTTTGTCATTTCCTTCTCCAAATGAGGAATTTTTGCAAATGAGGAAACTGAGGCACGTAGCATTAAATGACTTACCCAGGATTACATTGCTAGAAAGTGTCTGAAGCTAGATTTGAAATTCCAAAGACTCACCTTTCTGACTCAGGGTCCAGCGCTCTTTCCACTTGCATCACAGTGAGCTCCTAGAATCATCCAGAGTCCTTGTGTACAAGGTCTTGTGTCATTGCTGTGCAATTGTGTAATTGTAAGTGATTGGGGAAAGTGAAATACCAAAGTCTCACAGTATGTCACACAGAAAAAAATAATAATAAAATATCAAAAAATAAATCTCAACAACAGCCCAGTAGTCACTGTTCTGTGGTCCTTATCATCCTTTCATAATGTTCTCACAGTCCATGCTTGAAGGTTTTTTCAGCTCTGACATTCTATGTTCTAGACATTTTAGCTCTAACATTATTTAACAATACTGGCTAATATTTGCATAACTCTTAAAGCACTTTATGTATGTTATCTCACTTGGTCTTTAAAACAATCCTGGAAGATAAATTATATTCTACCATACGAATAACCCTCAATAACCCTCATTTTGCACAAATGAGGAAACTAAGGGAGGTGATGAGTAATGTGTTCAGAGATGCACAATTATTAAATGTCTAAGGCAGAATTTGAACACAGGTCTTTCTAAGGCTGCCTCCATACCTTTGAAAAGAAAAAAATGAAAAGGAAAAAAAATCTCTGATTTCCTTTTCCAGTTCAAAATTCTGTCTAGACCTAAAACTCTTGCTCTCTCCCAGAATTCTTTAGATTTTGACTTGTTTTGAACTGTTGCTGCAAGAAACTCTGTATTTAAGTATTCTAACATAATTATCATGTAGTGGATATCCTGCCATCTAGGGGAGGGGTGGGGAGTAGGGGGGAAAAATTTGTAACAGAAAGCTTTGTAAGGGTTAATGCTTAGGAATTACCCATACATATGTTTTGCAAATAAAAAATATTAATAAAAAAAGAAACTCTGTATTTGAGTTTATTTCTCAGGTAGATACCTTCTACCACCCAATTCTGCCCCAATATTGTCTCTTCTTTAGAGACTTTCCCTTTCTGCATCATTCTATTTTCTGAGCCCCTCCAAGCGATCACTGCCTATGCTCCAAGGTCTCCATCAGCCCCGACATTCTGTGCTCTGGGCTCTTTCAAGCCTGACACTCTCTTTTCTTGTTCTGAGGTCCCTTCTTGCTCCTCCTAGACCTTTCTCCACTCCCCCATTCTGAGATCCCCCAAAGAAGCCCTGACTGAAGGCAGACCAGCAGCTCCGGCTACTCGCTCCCCCAGGCTGAAGAGCCAGCCCCACAAAGGAACTCTTTCCCTTTCCCAGCCCTCCCCAAACTCTACCTGTCATTCCCCAAGTCACCTTGATCCATTAACTCATATCTCAGTTATTAGTCAACACTTGGCTTAGCTCTAGCTGACAGGTGATGGAATGGGGCCAGGACTGAGGCACCTGCGGGATTAGGGGGACAGAGGCCTCCTTCGGGGAGACTGGGCTTGTGATAAAGAAGTGGGCAGGGCCCTCACTTGACAGTTTTGCTTTAGGGTTGACTGTCTGCAACCAGTTCTACCGGAATGTTGGGATTCTGCAGTCAGATGAAGAGGAATTCTCCCTATCCCCTATAATCCCTTTCCCAAAGTGCAGACTTGTTAGTCCTGGGCTGGAGGACCATAGGGAGCATCCCCACACTGGCCCTGGATCCCAGGGAAGTGCTGCTGTGGAGGAGCAGACTACTAGCTCTGTCCAAGCTTCCACACCATTTGGTCCCACCCTATTTTATAAAGAAGGAAACTGAGGCAGTCCCGAGAGCAGTAGAAGGGTTAGAATTTGAACCTCTGCCTCCTGATTTCCAATTTAGTGCCCTTCCCTCTCTCCATCCATCCATCCATCCATCCATCTATCCAAAAGCATTTCTGAGGGGCTTGCTATGGTCCTGGGGGTACAAAGAGAAAGGTGAAGGAGACTCTGACCTCAAGGAGTCATATCTCCCTTTGTCTCTTTGGGGGACAAAGTGGCCACCACTGTGGGAACTCTTGGTCTTTGTGGCTAGAAGCCCCAACCCAGCCATCCCTGTGCCCACTTGCTGCTTACTCTCTTACTGCAAGGAGAGTGACTTTTTCACAAGTGAATTTGGGCAAAGTTCTGAAGATCTTTAGGCCTCCATTCTCTCACCTGTAAAATGGGATCTTGGCCTTTTAGATCCCCCAGATCTAGAGCTGGAATGGACCTTGGGGACCTCAGGACACTGTGGCCCAAAGAGAAGCAATTTGTTACAGATCATAAATATAGTAAAGGGCAAAGCCAGGGGCACCAGATGACAGGAGAGGGTCTTGCATTCTATCAAGAGAGGATCAGAGTCCAGAATAAGGAAGGGGATCATGGCACAGTTCTCTGTATTGGGATCCAAGATGGGAACACATTTGGAGGAAGGATGCTCAGAGGATGGCAGTGAGGATGGTATCAGGAGGAAGCATTGGGGAGTTTCTCCAAGAGGAGGCTGGGGGATGCCCTAAGGATCACAGACTTTTGGTACGACCACCAAAGCCTAGAGAGGAGGGGACCCCTGCCCAACCTCACCTAGCTTGCAAGAGGCAACCCCTGACTCTCTGCCTCCAAGCCAGCGGACCTTTCCTGAAGATCAGTATTCTTGTCCTTACCTCTCACAGCCCCAGCCAGGGTTTAAAACCTTCCAGTCCAGACAAGGCCATCCTCAGAATGAATGATCTAAAGCTTACTTGGCTCCTGGACAGCCCGTGGATAGATTTATAGAGTAACTCCCCTAGTCACAAAAGGAACTGATGGCCTTTGCACTTAATGAGACCCTGAAGAGATTGATCCCCTGCTCAGGCAAGAGAGTATAATAGCTAGTGATTATATAAGCCTTAAGGTTTAAAAAGACACTTCTCATCTGATCCCCACAACTCTGATCATAGGTCTTATTATTCCCATTGTACTGATGAGAAAACAGAGGCAGATTGAGGCTGTTATATAATTCTAGTAAGTATCTGAGGCTGTATTTGAACTCAAGTATTCATGATTTCAGGCTCAGTGCTCTTCCTAATTACTCTGGACATGGAGAACAACATCTCCTGTTACTTGTAAAAGTTGTACCTATAGCAAGAATGTAGCCTGTGGGTCAAGTGACATTGGTTTGTTGAATGGGTTCTAGAAATGTGGCTGATTTGGATCCCCTGGAGATTAAAATTTGACCCGTTCCTCTGGAAAATAGCAATAAATACTATTTCAGGACAGGCATCTTGGTCTTGTTGGCCACTGTTTCCTTCTGGCTGTCCATCTCTCCAGGCCATTGAGATGCTCATTCCCCTGGCTTCCTCCTACCAGCCTGACCTCCCTTCCTCAGTCTCCTTTCACACTCCTCCCAAACTTGGGGCTCTGTCCTGCACTCTGCCTTTTTCCTCCTACACACTCTTCTAAACTCTTCCTCATTAGCAGCAGTAAGTTTAATGATCAAATCTATGCAGATACCCAGATCTCTTTAACCAGCCTTAGTCAGTTAGTACTAGTTAGTACTAGTACTGTTTAGAACTAGTACTGAAAACTACCTTAAAAGGGGGTGTCCTGCAGGCATCTCAAATTTGACCCAAAGTTTTCCTCTTCTCCCCCACACCAAACCTACCCTTCTTTCAGACTTCTCTATTTCCGTCAAGGTCTCCCTGAAGTTGTCCTTGTAGAGTTCTCCCTCACCTCACATGTCCAATGAGCTGCCAGATCTTGCCATTTCTATTTCTACAAAATGTCTTGCATCTACCCCCAGCTCCCCAGGCCCACAGCCATCCCTTTGATTTTCTATTTTTCTACTGGGGTGGTGGTGATATAGGAGAAAGGGAAGCTAAGGATAGGGATATCAAAAAAGGAAAAAAGGCAAATGCTTCAAAGAAGAAAGATCAGAAGGAAATGCAGAGAAGTAGGACAGTTTGGGTAGTTACAAATTGAATTTCTTATATATTTAAATAGAAAAATAAACTGTCTATAATAGAGATCTGCAGTTTCAGGAGCAATCAATCCTCTTAGGCTGTTCTACTGCATATATAAAAATGCTCATTTTATTTCATGTTTATTAAAGTCAAAAAATGTTATTTAGAAAAGAAAAAGTAAAAAAAAAATCTAGAATTTGAGGAGCAACCAAAAAGTAGGTAATTAATAAATACTTGCTCACTCATCGATTAATCTATGTTATCAGATCCATAGACCTGGTCTGAACTTTGCCTTCGAATCAGTTTCATCTTGGAGCCACTGGACCCAAGCATGAGATCCTGGTGTGTGGATGTTGGCTCACCTGCCCAGGTAATCAGCTCCCTTTGGGGCTGAGGTTGCAGGGCTCTGGCTCCTGAATGTCCCCCTCCCTTGGATGAGCATCACTGGCAGGTCTCCTGGGCAAATCCTAAGATCATAAAAGCACACTTACGGAAGCATCCCACATGTGGGGAAGCACAAATATATGTGAGCATGCACACACACATACACACAACACAGGAGGCTTTGATGCTTTTTCTATTCACAAAAACATTTTATAGGGGAGCCAGAAGCAGCTCACAAGGGTCTTGGTTCTGTATGTGCCCAGCCACACAGCTTAAGTCCTTCATCCCTCCACCTCTACCTTTATTTCAGTAAAACTTATGCAACATTGTGCATTTCTACAATCCTTTTAGATAGATAAAGCCCTTTTCCTTCAATAACTTGTGGAATTAGTGAGAGAGTCTAAGCTTATCATTACATCCCTTTCATAGACGAAAAAACTGAGGCACAGATAACTTAAGAGGCTTATGCAAACTCATCCATATAATAGACTTGCAATTTGAACCCAGATCCTTTTATTCTAAAGTCAGGCCTCTTTGTTACCTGCACATTGTAAATTAAGATCTGGAACTTAGATCCCAGTCTCCTGAAAATGACAGGTCTTAGACAACAGTAATGGAATGCACAATGACCAGTAATATTCATGGAACAGGTGTTGAGAAAACCAGATTTACCTAACCCAATCCATGTGACCATGTAGTCTTTTTTTACATAGTGAACATGTTCTTACCTGTGTGGACAGATCCCAGGAGGAGATAGCCTGATTTGGAATCTGCATGAGTAGGAATCATGATTTCATTCTGGTAAAGCTCCTGAAAGTCAAACTCAATGGATTTATGAATCCCGGACTGTTCAGGCAATTTGATTTTCAATCATAAACCCAGAATTTCTATACCTGTGTGATCACTCCAAAGAAAATGTTCTGGAAAAGACAGTAATTAATACAAAGTGCTTCACATTAATGTAGATTTTATTTAAGCCCCACCACCCACCCCAGCTTTCTTTGTTGCTTTGAAAAATAAGATGATGTATCAAAGACGCCTGGGCTTACTCTTCACGACTATGCCTAGGGAAAAATTCTTAACCAAACAGTGGCTAAACATGAACACAAAAAATAAAATCATTTTGATGACATAAAATTCAAAGATGCCTATATGAACAAAATCAATAAAACTAGAATAAGAAGAGAAATCATTGGGGCAGCTAGGTGGCACAGTGGATAGAGCACTAGCCCTGAAGTCAGGAGGACCTGAGTTCAAACCTGGTCTTAGACACTTAGACAAGTCACTTAACCCCAATTGCCTAAGCAAAAAGAAAAAAAAAAAAAGAAAGGAAAAAAAGGAGAAATCATTGATTGGAGAAAAAAATCTTTGCATTAAATTTCACAGTTAAAAATATCAAAATCAAAAATACTTACAAAGCTCTTCACAAGCATTAAAGTTCTGTGTAAATTCTAGCTATTATTAGTATATGTCTGCTATCTAAGATGTACAGGGAACTGACCCAAATAAATAAGATCAAGAGCCATTCCCCCCAAAATAAGTTTTTAAAAAATGTCAAATTTTCAAAAGAAGAGTTAATTGTTAATGACAATAAGAAAAATCCTACAAAGCATAAATAATGTAAGTTAAATATAAATTAAAATGACTGAAGTTTTGATTCCTACCTTTACAAATTGGCAAAGCAAGCAAATAGAAATACCAAATGTTACATGAATTATAGAAATTTAAGCAACTAATGAGGACTGCGAGGATAGAATATTGCATGCATTCTCATATAAAGGTGCAATTTTAAGATTCATTAATTTAACACTGGGAGGAACCTTAGAAGTCCTGTACTCTAACATCTTCATTATACAGATAGGAAAACTATGGTTCAGAGGCAAATGTCATACAGGCAATGAAGGGAAGATCTTGGATTTAAAACAAAGTCCTCTAGCTCCAAATTGAGCACCTCTTCTATTGAACTATCCCACAATGTTGTCAAATCTGCAATCCATAGACTTCCAGTGAACTTGAGACACATATTGAATTGTCTGTGCTAACAAGGAAAATTAGATTCAGTGTTTATCAAAATGTGATTTTTATTCATTTAGCCATTGTTTTGGTAAGCTTTTTTCCCCCTTTCTTACAAAAGATTGTGTTAAGGAGTGATAGTAGGGAGCAATGGCATATTCAAAAGTTATGCAAAACATAAAAGGCAGCTATAAAATTTATCTTTAAACAAATAAGCCCAAAAACAACAACAAAAGATCTGGTATTTCAGAATTGTAGCCTTGTATGAATATCTAGATATGGAATAAAGTTGAAAAGAAAAAAACTGACTCACTCCTTCCTCTGGAATGTGGAAGTTTCCAGCTAGATCCAGCCATATTTTCGTGTTCCTTTCCTCTTACCTGGTCGATCCTGTTCTTTAAATAATTCCCCAAACTCCTGTACATACATGGAGGAAATGAGAAGAAGGAGTGAGTGGCCATGCATTGTTGCCAATTCTACTATTGCTGCCATTCACTTTTGTGATAAAGAAGGAAAAAAATTTTCCCAGCCTATCAAGCTTTCTCCTTCCTTATTCTAAAAAATCCTGGTGTGGTAGAACTCCATCCCATTCCTTGTTCTCCCTAGTGTTCCCAAACTCATCCTTGTAACAGTGTTCCCAGAGATTCCTTCTCTATCCATGGAACTTTAATTCCTATCATGCCATTTCAAAAAGAAACTATTGGTTATAGAAAAAAGAACATTCTGGCTTATAAAGTCAAATTATCTCCTCCAACTATTTGAGATGCAGTAATTCTAATCCACCTATTTATCCAACAAACATTTGTTCATTAAGCACTTGCTCTGTACAGAGTCTGTACAGAATGGTGCTACCATCAAAATTTAGACTTCAATTCAACAAGCATTTGTTAGATTTCTCTTCCTCCTATGACTATGAGAAGAGAAATTTCATCTGAGAATGGGAGAGAAGAGGAGATAGTGGGAAATGCTATCAAGGGGTCTTTGGTTGAAGAGAATAGGAGAGAGGTCATTCATGGTGAATAGCCTCAATTTTCTCAGTAAAGTAAGAAGCAAGATCACAAGCTGAGAAGGACTAAAGGGAGGTGTGGGAGGTTAAGGAAGGAAGAGAAAGTTTTGAATGGATAGCTTCTATGGGGCATGGAGAAAGGGAATCAATTAGGATGGAATAAAAGGATTGCTTTGGAAACCCAACTGAGGTTAGATGATGGATGTGAGGTACTCAATCATCACAGGAAAAAAAAAAAGAAAATTGTAGTAATAGACATGAACTCCAGCAAATGGCAGTAACAGCCTGGCAGAGAGGCTATGAATAGTCACTTCAGAGGGGAGTAAATATTGAGATGCTATGCTCTTTGGCTGAGGAATTGAATCTCAGAACTGGAGTCTCTCCAGAATTTGTACCTGTCCTTCTAATTGGATCATGGGAAAGATAAAGTCAGGCCCGTCCAAAGATTTAATTGCCTTTGCCCCAAAGGCTAGTAGCTAAGTGCTTCTCAGGAATTGTCTGCCTTGAGATGATGAACAGATGCTGGAAAGGCACCGTGTCCCTAGAAGCAGCCTCAAGGTGTACTGGCCAAACAGGATATATTTCATTGGGCTCTGGAGGTTTTTCCCTGATGTTCCTGGCCAGGAGATGGCTCAAATGCCCTTTTCTGTAGTACTTTCATCTCAGGATTCTCTGTCAGGTCACTATGCATCTCAAGGGCTGGTTTTTCTGTTATAGAATGAAAGATTTTCTGTAGATCAGCTGAATTCACCTACAAATGAGAATGAGGAGAAGATTTTTTTTTTCTTTTTTTCTTTTTGCTTTTTTGCTGAGGCAATTGGGGTGAAGTGACTTGCCCAGGGTCACACAGCTGTTACGTGTCTGAGACCAGATTTGAACTCAGGTCCTCCTGACTTCAGGGCTGGTGCTCTATCCACTGCGCCACCTAGCTGCCCCTGAGATCTGAAGATTTTATTACAATTCATTCTGTCTGTTTGCAATTGAGTGCTCCAAATTTCTAGAGTTAGCTTTGTCAAGGTCCCAGGACAGCTTCTGCAAAAGAGTGACCTGCTTGGAATAGGAACCTCAGAAAGCTAGGTATGAGTGCTGAGACTTTGTGCAGAAGCCCCAGAAGAGCTGCCCAGTCTTGTTTGGGCATCTGCCTTGCCTTCCTAGGGGGGTGGCCCTGAAGGGTGACTTGCATATCCTTCTAAGGTAGGGGGGGTAACTCTCTTAAAAGGTTGTAGTAGAGAAAGAATGAGGAGTGGGGCACTTGTCCCTTCCCTACAGGAGCCTCCTGATCCACAGGAATCTATCCAGTCCCACTTCAATTCACTGAGAGACTTCTTATTCACTTGAGAGATACCAGCCACATGTGCTCCAGGTCGTTTTTTTTTTTTTTTTATAATCAAAGATTCACTGGAATCTAAGGTCCACCTGAGTTCTAAGTCTGGTTGCTGCCCAGAAATCTGCTTATTTGTCTCCGAATAGCTCTCAACCTCACTCTCTCCAAGGTCTGCCCTGTTCCTTACTCCTTAAGCCCCTATCCCCTCTCACCTAGCCATTAACCACACCTCCTGCTTTCCTGAGAAAATTGAGACTATCCATTTGGAGCACCTGATCTGTCTTCACAGGTTCCACCATCTCTCCATCTTCACCTTTCTTCTCCTCCCTTACTCTAGGCTCCCTTACTCTCTCTCAAGGTTCTGTTTGTGCCATTGGGTCCACCCCACTGTGTCTCCTTCAAGAGGTTGGTCCATTGATCATTTCCTCTCTCTCCCCTCTAACTTCTTAGAGTCTTACAAAACAACAGAGCCCCATTAGGAAAAGAAGCATCAGAGCAGAACCTTAGAATATATGTTGTATTTTGCTGGGCCCACTCAGAGAAGAATGGTTGCAGGCAAAGAGAGAATCTGGCACTGTTGGACTGAAACTAAAGTCCAGTAAACTGACTAAAGGGACCAAATGATGGTCTGGGTTTGGGGGCTGCTCTATCACTGCCAGGATGCATCCTTTACCCAGTAGTCTTGTGTTCCTTGTTCCTGTCATGCATCAGTGGTAGTGAGACCTGGAGATGGAGTGTACCTTGCTGAGATGGTTCTACTCTCATCATTTTAATGAATTGAATTGCATCATATGCCTCTATGTCCTAAGCAAGACCTCAGCCACTATGGAATGGATAGGGACTACCCACATTGGGCTTAGGTGCTAAGGAGTCTGAAGCTTCCAATGGCATGAGCACGAAGGGAGATACTTAAAGCCATGCTGTTTCCAGGCTTGGCAAATATCTCTGGAGTTTGAGCATTGGTAGGAACTAACTCCAAACTACACAAAATACTGACTGGCATAAGAAATGTACCCAGGGAGGGGAAGCTCAGAATTTTAAAAGTCTGACAAGACATGTCTCCTTGAAAGCTGGGAATGCTGAGACAGACCATCAAAGACATTAATCAATGTACATTTTATTAAGCACCTACTGTATGCCAGGTATTGTGGGGATTCAAAAAGAGGCAAAAGACAGTCCTTGACCTCAAGGTGCTTACAATCTAATTGAGGAGACAACATGCAAACAAACATGTACAAACAGGCTATATGCAGGATAAATAGGAAATAGCGAACAGAAGGAAGACACTGGAATTAAGAGGGCTTGGGAAAAGCTTCCAGGAAAAGATGGGATTTTAATTCTTAAAGGAAACTGGAGAAGTCAGTAGACGGAGATGAGGAAGGAGAATATTAAAGGCATGAAGGAAAGCTAAAGAAAATGCCTAGAACCAAGAGATGGAAGGTCTAATTTGTGGAACAATCAGAAGCCAGGGTGCCTGGATGGAAGAGTATGTATTGAGAAGTGTAAAGTGTAAGAAGACTGGAAAAGTAGGAGGGGACAGGTTATGAAGGGCTTTGTGTGATAAACAAAGCATTTTTATTTTATGTTGTAGGCAACAGGGAGCCATTGGTATTTTTTGAATAACAGAAGCTTGATTTCACATGTATAATTGATATATTGCTTGCCTCAGAGATACAAAGAGAAATTCCATTTAAAATAATTTTCAATAGTATAAAATATTTGGGAATATATCTGCAAAAGGAAAGTCAGGATCTATATGAGCAAAACTACAAAACACTCTCCCCACAAATAAAGTCACATCTAAACAACTGGAAAAATATCAAGTGCTCTTGGATAGGTCAAGCAAATATAATAAAGATGACAATACTACCTAAACTAATCTATTTATTTACTGCTATACCAATCAAACTCCCAAGAAATTGTTTTACTGACCTAGAAAAAATAACAACAAAATTCATCTGGAAAAACAAAAGGTCAAGAATTTCAAGGGAATTAATTTTTTTATAAAGCAAATGAGGATGGCCTAGCTGTACCAGATCTAAAACTATATTATAAAGCAGCAGTCATCAAAATTATTTGATACTGGCTAAGGAACAGAGTAGTTGATCGGTGGAATAGGTTAGGTTCACAGGACAAAATAGTAAATGACTATAGTAATCTAGTGTTTGATAAACTCAAAGACCCCAGCTTTTGGGATAAAAACTCACTATTTAACAAAAAACTGCTGGGAACACTGGAAAATAGTATGGAAGAAATTAGGCATTAACCCACATCTAACACCGTATACCAAGATAAGGTCAAAATGGATTCATGATCTAGACATAAAGAATGATATTATAAACAAATTAGAAGAATGTAGGATGATTTACCTCTCAGATCTGTGGAGGAAGAAGGAATTTGTGACCAAAAAAGAACTAGAGATCATCATTAATCACAAAATAGATAATTTTGACTATATCAAGTTAAAAAGGTTTTGTACAAACAAAACAAATGCAGACAAGATTAGAAGGGAAGCATTAAACTGGGAAAACATTTTTACATTCAAAGGTTCTGATAAAGGCCTCATTTCTAAAATATATAGAGAATTGACTCAAACATATAAGAATTCAAGGCATTCTCTAATTGATAAATAGTCAAAAGATATGAACAGACAATTTTCAGATCGAGAAATTGAAACTATTTCTAGTCATATGAAAAGTTGCTCCAAATCATTATTGATCAGAGAAATGCAAATTAAGACAACTCTGAGATACCACTACACACCTGTCAGATTGGCTAAGATGACAGGAAAAGAAAATGACAAAGGTTGGAAGGAATGTGGGAAAACTGGGACACTGATACATTGTTGGTGGAACTGTGAACGGATCCAACTATTCTGGAGAGCAATCTGGAACTATGCTCAAAGAGTTATCAAACTGTGCATACCCTTTGACCCAGCAGTGTTTCTACTGGGCCTATATCCAAAGAGATCTTAAAGGAAGGAAAGGGACCTACATGTGCAAGAATGTTTGTGGCAGCCCTTTTTATAGTGGCAAGAAACTGGAAACTGAATGGATGCCCACCAATTGAGAATGGCTGCATAAATTATGGTATATGAATGTTATGGAATATTATTGTTCTATAAGAAATGACCAACACGATGATTTCAGAGAGGCTTGGAGAGACTTACGTGAACTGATGCTAAGTAAAATGAGCAGAACCAGGAGATCATTATACACGGCAACAACAAGACTATATGATGATCAATTCTGATGGACATGGTTCTCTGCAACAATGAGGTGATTCAAACCAGTTCCTATTTTTCAGTGATGAAGATAGTCATATACATCCAGCGAGAGGCCTGTGGGAACTGAGTGTGGACCACAACACAGCATTTTAATGCTTTCTGTGAATATTTGCTTGACTTTTGTTTTCCTTAAGTTTTTTTCTCTTTCTAGATCTAATTTTTCTTGTACAATAAGATAACTGTATAGATATGTATACATCTATTGGATTTGTCATATACTTTAACATATTTAACATGTATTAGACTACCTGTCATCTAGGAGTGGGGATGGGGGGAAGGAGGGGAAAAATTTGGGACAAAAAAATTTTTTTACAAAGGTCAATATAGAAAAATCTATGTTCTATAAATAAAAAGCTTTAATTTTTAAAAAAAGATACATTGCTTGCCTTCTCAATAGATGGGGTAGGGACAAGAGGGAGGCAGTGAATTTAGAGCTCATTTTTAAAAATATGAATGTCAAAAATAAATAAATGCTACTCAAGTGGTGAATTGAAGGCTATGACAGAGGGAAATTCTTAATTTTCCCCAAAGGAGGAGGGTTTATCATACAATGTCTCTTTTCTTTTATAGCTATTTTCCTCCCCTGTTATAAAAGGTACATAGTAAGACTGAAATAATAGAATACTAGACTATCAGATTGCAAAGATACTGAGAGGTCACCCATTTGAGCCATTTGTTTTACTGATGTGGAAACTAAGTCTCAGAAGAGAAGAGGCACTTGCCCATGTCTCTAAGTGGCAGAGCTAAAATCACAAAATGCTGCTGTTATTGTGTACAAAGTTCTGGTTTTGTTCATTTCATTTTTCATCAGTTCATACAAGTCCACCTGTTCATCATTTCTCATTTGCACAATAGTATTCCATAATACCATAGCTTGCTTAGCCATATCCCAATTGATGGGCTCACCATCTCTCCTTGACTAAGCCATGATGAAACGTGACATCATATCAAGGTGAAGGACATTTGGGGTTTCCTTGGCAAAAATACTGGTTTGTCATTTCCTTCTCTAGCTCATTTTACAGATGAGAAAACTGAAGCAAACAGCATTAAATGACTTGTCAAGGATCACACAGCTACTAAGATATCTGAAGTTAGATTTAAAGTCATGTCTTTCTGACTCCAGATCTGGCTCTCTAGCCAAAATGCCACATAATTGCCTTGATTTTTTTTCTGTAGATTCCCACTACAATGTATCTATCAAGTAGACTTCTAGACTGGTTGAAAACCTTCAGTCTAAAAATTCTGGACACTGAACTAGTTTGCAAGCTGGGACTCAAACTCTGACCTCCTGCTCTGAGCCCAGTGCTTTCCTTCCTGTGTTAGGCTTTTCTAATTATAGAACAATACAGGAAAAAATTAAAATGTGAAAGAAAATCCCAAAGTCCTCTCTGAAGAAGGAAAGGGCCTAGCTCTCTTTTCTCAGAGAAAGCTTGATAGACTACCAAGAACACGGATTTGGAGTGACAAGATGTAGGATCCAGTCCTGACTCTGACACTATCCACATATGTGACTCCAGGCAAGTCAATTGTCTGAGCCCCAAGTTCTTCAAATGAAGAGGATGGACTAGAGGTCCTCTAAGAACTCTTCCAGCTCTAAATCTATGATATGATGATCTATAAGGATTCTTCCAACATAAAATGTGATCTAGGCATCAGCTTTAGGACAGTGGGTTATTTTAATAAAAGCTTTTTATTTTTCAAAATACTTGCAAAGATAGTTTTCAACATTCACTCTTAAACCCTTGTGTTTCAAATTTTTCTCCCTCCCTTCCCCCTCCTAGAGAGCAAACAATCCAATATAAATTAAACATGTGCTATTCTTCTAAACACATTTCCACATTTATCACACTGAACTAGAAAAAAATCAGATCAAAAGAGGAAAAAATGAGAGAGACAACAAAAAAAAAAGATGAAAATACTATGCTTTAATCCACATTCAGTCTCCATAATTTTCTCTCTGGATGCAGATGGCTCTTTCCATCACAAGTCTATTGGAATTGCCTCGAATCACCTCATTGTCGGATCAGTGGTTTGACCCACATTGTATATGCCGCTTCTTATTTCTTTCTTGGGTTTTAATTTCTCAGCAAGAAGCAATTTAACATAGAGGTTAAAGGGTTAGCCAGAGAGTCTAAAAAACTGTGTTCAAGTAATACTTCTGACACATGCTGTCTCTGAAACCCTGGATAAATCACCTACCACCTCAATGCATTTTTCTAATCAATAGTGATTTTGAGCATTTTTTTCTTAGGGTTTAATTTCTTCCTTTGAAAATTATTTGTTCATATCCTTTGACCATTTATCAAATGGAGAATGGTTTTGTATTCTTGTAAATTCAAGTCACTCCTCTATATATTTTAGAAATGAGGCCTTTATCAGTAACACTGAATGTACAAAATTTAGGACAATGTTGTTAAGGTATCAGCCAGAAGAGAGATTTTACCTCTCTTCTCCTGCCTCAGTCCTCCCACCATCCTGGGCTAGGGAAATAGTCAAAGTCAATGGCACAAAGCCAAAGAATAGCCTAGAAAGGTCTCAAATTATTTCACACTTTCCTGGCAGACCCTCATAGACCTGTCGTATAAAAGAAGCAGTGGTTATATGACAAGTCAGAGTCAGAAAATATTACTTATGCTTAACCTGAGGGCTGCCGTGCCTCAGGCTTCTTGCCACCATGCCTCAGGCTTCCTGCCAGTGACCTCTGTAAAAGGGTCAGCGGTTCACTGGGCAGAAACCAAATCCCATACTTTCCAAACTCTTGTCCAGCAATATCACTCATGGACAGCTTGACCATGAAGTGAGAAGAGCTGGCTTTGGGTCTCTCCTTTGCTATCAATTGATTGCACAGAAATTTTGCTTGTAGACAAGAGTGGGAAGATAAATGACACCATATTTTTTTTTTTGTCAGCCAGTGGATGGCAAGAAGTGCCCCAGCTGTGTAAAGCAAGATTGAATACCACAAGTCAATAAATCTGACACTTCATTTATCACATTCTGAGTGAGAAAAGGGAAAAGCCCCTGTGGTTCCCTTGAAAAAGTATTTCTCTCAGAGAGCCAGGCTCTAGAGTGAGAAACACATCCCATAACTTAGAGTCTGTGTCATCCAATCTGATTTTAGAGATGCCCAGAAAGGAAAAGAGACTTGGCTAACTCTGCACAGCTATAAATGCCAGTTAGGTTTCGAACCCAGTGTCTTTGAGTAAGCCTTATGGCTTATGTCTGAGCCATGGAGAAGGAGACCTGTGTTTTGGAAATTTTTTATTTTCTTTTATTATTTGGAACTCAAGACTATTCTCCTGAAAATTTTGATTAAAGAATAGTCTGTTTTAATATTAACCTCACCTGAACAAAACTGTCCAATAAGAGATAAAAATTTACTTAATAGCTTTAAGTATTAGATAAAATAGCCAGAAGAAGATAAGATTGAATAGAAGAATAGAATAATAAGATGGAGGCAGCTAGATGGCGAAGTGGATAGAGCACCAGCCCTGAAGTCAGAAGGACCCGAGTTCAAATGTAGTCTCAGACATTTAACACTTCCTAGCTGTGTAATCCTGGGATAATCACAATTCTAATTGCCTCAAGAAACAAACAAAAATAAAGAATAATGATGGAATATAAGATAAAAAACCCGAGGAAGAATCTCAACAATCCCTGATTTCTGACAACCTGTCATGTTTCCTCCTCAATCAGTCTATTTGTGAATCCTCTAAATGTAGTTTAATCTGTAACCTGATTTAGTTTCCTTGTGGAGTTTTCTGGTCAAGGTTTTTTTTTTTTTTCCCTCTTAGGTGATGTGAGAGATTATGATTTTGTTTAAGTTTAATTCAATTTTTATGATATTGAAGAAATTATGGGATTATGGATCTATCTCTCCTTTTTTTTTTTTAACTTTTATGATATAAAAGAATAGAAGAGAGGGACCAGAGAATGAAAAAGATTCACTGGATTGAGCAACACACCATGAAATTTGAAATAAAAGTCAAAGGGTCGAGGAAAAAAAAACATAAATAAAAATTCTATCAGCACATCCAATTAGTCACTAGATCTTCCTGGTTTGTGGTGGTGTTGTTGTTGTTGTTGTTGTTGTTGTTGTTGTTTGTCGTTGTTGCTGCTGCTCTCCTACCTATTCTAGGTGGTGCAGTGGAGAGAACACTGGACTTGGAATCTGATGGACCTGAGTTTGAATCTTGCTAAAGACATTTACTAAATGTGTAACCCGGTTTTTATTTTTTTTTACTTTCTTAAAATTTTATTTTATTAAAAAAAGAATAAGAAAAAAAAAGAAAAACAAAAGGAATACAAAATAAAATGAAACAAAACAAAAGAAAATATTGTCATGTGCCCAGCATGTCACATCATGGAAGCTTCAAAATATATAAAACAAATTACCAGATCAAGAAAGTATATATATTTAATAGAAGAAATTATATACCTAAGTGTCCATCTTTTCTTTACTTGTTCTTTTGTTCTAGGCTACATCTTATTTACTTTATTCTTTTTTCCCCCTTTCATCCTCCTTAGCTGCCCCCAGCAGACTATGGTTAAGAAAGGATATATTTATGTATGCATGTGTAGATACACACACACACACACACACACACACACACACACACACACTCACATCTTTTCTATCCCTGCTGACTCTGCTTTACTTCTGCTCCTAACTTGCCTTGCTATTACTTAGCCTCCTCCCAGTCATAGATCCCTCCCTTGTCTTCTTCCCTCACCCTTTGCTTCCTGATCTGTTAATCCCTCTCCTCTTATTTCTTTATAGATTTTGGAGGCTGCGTATACCCTTCATGGTATAATTGTAGCATTCCCTATTTAACCCATTCCCAATGTGAATAGGTTTTTAAAATTACAAGCCCTCCTCTCCTCTCTAATGCCTCTGTGTTTATTCTTTCTCTGGATCTCATTTGTATGGCATAATTACTATTTTTACCTTAACTCTGCCCTGTCCTTTCTTTTGAGTTGTCCTATTGTTGATGTCAATCTTAAACAAATGCTATACATTTCCCATGTTAAAAAAACACCATGAACAATTTGTCCATGTTGAGTTCCTTGAAACTGGTTTTTAATATTGGCACTTATATGTTAAATTTTCTGTTAAATTTGGGTTTGGTTGATAGAATATCCTAAAAATCTTCAAGTTTATTGAATGTCCATTTTTTCTCATTCAAAATTATAGATAATTTTGCTGGATATATTTTTGGCTGCAGGCCTAGTTCTTTTGATTGTTGATAGATATGATTTTAGGACCTGTGGTCTTTTATTGTGGCTGCTGATAAATCCTGTACAATTCTAATTGTAGCTCCAGCATGTTTGAATTGTTTTTTTTTTCCTTGTTTCTTGCAAAATGTTGTCTATGATCTGAGGTTTTCAAAATTTGGCAATAATGTTCCTATGTCTTTTCCACAAAGGATCTCATTGAGGTGGTGATGGGTGGATTTTTTTTTCTATTTCTACTTTCCCCTCCTGTCCTCTCACTCCAGGACAATTTTCTTGGATTATTTCTTGCATTATTTTGTCAAGGTCATTTCTTTGGTCACAATTTTAAGGCAGTCCAAATAGTCTTATATTTTTTCTTCTAAATCTGTTCTCCAGATCTATCATTTTTTCTTATAAGGTATTTTACATTTTGTTGTTTTACATTCTGCTCTATTTTTTCATTCTTTATAATCTGTTTTATTTCTTGGCCTCTCATAGCTTCATTAGCTTCCCCTTGCCCAATTTGAATTTTAAAAGAATTATTTTCATCTTTAAGATTCTGTATCTCTTTTTCTAGTTGGTTAACTATTTTTTCATAATTTTCTTGTTTTTATTGGATGGTTTTTAGTTTTAGTTTTAGTTTTTCCTCAGTGTCTCTCATTTGGTTTTTAAATTCTCTTTTGAGTTCTCTGAATTCTCTCTGGGCAGGGAGCCATTTCACATTACTCTTTGGAGTAGAAGCTATTTTTACTTCAATGTCCTCCTCTGAAGACAAACCCTGGCTTTCTCTGTTTCCATAGTATGTTTCTATGATGGGGGTTCTTCTTCTTTTCTAGTTCATTTTTTTAATGAGAAGTATTAGTATAAGCATCTCTATTTATGGGTTGGGGAGATAATGCCTCTGACTTGCCTTCAGCTCTCCTCTCTGACCAGGAAACCCCAAGACAAGAGCTCCCCCCTCCTTCAAATATCCACACCCAGCTAGCCCAAGGGTCACCACATGGTGTTTCTACAGAGCTAGTCCAAGGTGTTTGCACTTCAGAAAAATTAATCCCCAGCCCCGGAGTCTTTCTTCAGATTTTGTTGGGTTGTACAAAGAGGATTTCTGTTTTGCCCCAAGTCTTCTTGATTTTTCACCAGCCTTGGTCTCCCTGAGGTGCAAATTTGTTCTATTTGTAGGGGAAATCTGGAGAGCTTGAAATTTACCAACCTATTCCACCATCTTGGCAAAATCCTCCCTAAGTGTGTGATCCTTAACCCTCTGTTTCCTTTTCTGTAAAATGAGCTGGAGAAGGAAATGTCAAACTACTTTAGTATCTTTGCCAAGAAAACTCCAAATGAGGTCATGAAGAACCAGACAAATGACTGAACAACAAAAATTCTTCTTCCCCCATTTTCTCTTGCAGGCAATCCCTGTTCTCCATTTACAAGGCCATCACCCTAGCAAGTATTCATCACTTCTTGCTCCTCATTGGCCCCTCATGTCCAGGATCTCTCTACAACCATCATCATCATCCTAAAGCACAAGTGTGACCACATCTTTTCCCTGCTCAAGAAGCTGCAGAAGCTCCTTACTGCCCCGAGAACCAAAAGCAGACCCCTTTGTTTGGGCTGGAAAGTCCTTCCCAATCAGCCCCCTGCCCCTGCTACAGTTTTGTTGCACCTTAGACACTCCAAACCAGACTCAGTGGAGGAAGTGCTCTTCCCTAGTGCTCCTGATGGAGAAGACAAGAATCCGGAGCCAGGGAGAGGGTAAGAGCCTCAGGGAGCGTTTTGGAAGAAAGGGGCAACTGGACATAGGGGAGCTGCCCCTTTTCTGACTAAGAGGGCAGCAAGGCCTTCCTTCTCCCCCTCCCAAATCTGTGCTGGCAGAAGTGAGTTTGGTTGGAGCAGAACTTGAGAAATCTGCTGAGCATCTGATGCAACCTGGGGGCCTGACCCCCTCCCTGTTTATTGCTAATTTTAACCAGGGCAGAACTAGGAGATCTCTGGGAACAGGAATGCAGGCGGGAGGGCTCATGAGCCACAAGCTGGTATGGACAGCTGGCCCCGGGGAGCCCTCTGGGGATCCAGGGATGGGAGAGGCGGGATCCCAGGAGGAGGGGGCTGGGCTTCAGCATCATGCTGGCAAGGAAGAGGGGGCCCTTTCAAATCCAAGGAGGGGGTTGTCAAGTCTAGGGTTAGAAAAACACATGGGGTGGAGGGTCAGGTGGGAGGAGGAAGGGTGACTCTGGGGCAGGAGAGGGATTTCCTTGTGGCCAATCTCTGGGGCATAAAGGATATGAGGAACAGCTTGTGAAGACCAGGCAGAGGGATCTGTCTGTCTGTCTGCCTGCCAGTGACCCTCTCACTATATCTCTGTCTCAGTGACTGTCTCTGTTTCTCTCTGTTTCTCTGTATCTGTCTCTGTATGTCTTTCTCTGTTTCTGTCTATGTCTGTGTCTATCTGTTTCTGTCTGTCTGCCTCTGTCTGTCCGGGTTTCTGTCTGCTTGTCTCTGTCTTTATCTGTTTCTCTGTCTCTGTTTCTTTGTCTTTCTGTTTCTGTCTTTCTCTCTCTCTCTCTGTCTCTCTGTCTCTGTGTGTGTGTGTGTGTGTGTGTCTCTTTCTCTGTCTCTCTGTGTCTCTGTCTCTCTTTCTCTCTCCCTCTATCTCTCTCTCTCTGCCTCTCCCTGCTCTCCAATCCCCTGGCTACACCGAAACACTAGAATCAGAAGCTCTGAAAGTCACTGCCTGGACATCCCAGACATGTCCTCTAACCTAATCTATGAGCCTCAGTTTCCTTGTCTGCAACATTGGACAATCATATATTCAGTGCTTGCCTCCTGGGGTTGCTGGGAGCCTCACATAAGTTGGTCTATAAAATCTTTGCATCTTAAAGTGAGCTCCTGTTACTTCTCCTTTCTGCTCCTCCCACCCTCACAGCTTCCCGGTTATTCCCTCCCTCTCCTCTTCCTTGCGCTCTCTCGCGCTCTCTCTCTCTCTCTCTCTCTCTCTCTCTCTCTGTCTCTCTGTCTCTCTGTCTCTCTGTCTCTCTGTCTCTCTGTCTCTCTGTCTCTCTGTCTCTGTCTCTGTCTCTCTCTGTCTCTCTCTCTCTCTGTCTCTCTCTGTCTCTCTCTCTCTCTCTCTCTCTCCCTCTCCCTTTCTGTCTCCCCACTCCCAGATCACTTTCTCCCTTCTGGTCCCCCTCTCTGAAGAAGCCCAGGCTTCTTCCTCTGGAGCCCTGCCTGGCTGCCCCCCCCCCCTTCCAGCCCTCTTCAGACCTGAGGTTTCCTTAATTCTATAAACTGCATCTCAGGCCAAACTGTGTGGGATGGCAGGCCCCCAGTCCTGGGCAGCCAGTCCTGGCTCCTTACGCTGGGCGGGCTTCACTTCCCCCCAGCCCTGGGGGCCTCCTCAGGGATATGGGTAGAACCTGGCTTCCATTCAAGCCCTAAAGCTAGGTCTTTGCTTCAGGCCACTGCTGGGAAAGGGATAATAGCCCACCCTTGGGCTCTAAGATGGGGAGGTCCTGGGCACCCCGAATGCGGCTGGCAGTCAGCATCAGTGTGAGCTCACTCTGAAAGTAGGGCTAGTTAGTAGGGCCCACTCACACATGTACACACACACACATTCACACACTCATTCACACACACACTGACACACACACTTGGACACTCACATTTGCACACACACTGACACTTGTGCACACACACTTGCACACTCACATTTGCACACACACACGTGCACACACTGACACTTGTGCACGCCCTCACACTGACACACTCATACACTCACACACACACACTCTCATGCATTCTTCCTTCCATTTCCTCTTGGTCCATTTTCCCTTGGGTCTCAATGACTTTCTTCAGTGCCCAACGGGCAGTCAGGAAGCCTTATTTTCAAATCCTGCCCCTGACACCCCTGAAGTCTTTTGAGCTGTGGGTTTCCCAGCGGCTCTCAGAGACACGAAATGACTGACCACCAGGGCAGCACCATCAGCACCAGGGGAGGGGGTTTCCACACCAGGAGTTCCGGGCACTAGAACGGAACCACCCACTCCATTTCAGGCAGCAGCCCTGGCCCCTGCTAGGATTCGAGGCACAAAGGGCCGCTTCAGGCCCAAGGCAGAAGTGCCTCTGGTGGTCAGGCCAGAGAGAACAAGCTCCTTACAGAGCAGCTGCCCGGGCCATTTGGCTCAGGCACAGAGGCTCTCTGAGAAAGAGCCTCGTGGTCTGCGGTAGGCAAGCCAGCCAAATAACGAGGCCATTCAGTCAAATTCTGCGCTCCCCTGGCAAAGCCGGGCAGGAGGGAAATGATGCTGCCTGCTGATCCCTCACAGAACCCCCTGGTGCGCAGGGGGCCCCGGGGCCGGGCGGAGGCAGCGGAGACCCCTGGACTCAGGCCTCCACAGTGCTCCTTGCGGGCCACTTGCAGCCGGCTCCCTGACTCCTCTCCCCATGTTCCTGCCCAATCACCAGGTGGTGACAAAGGAGGGAGGGGCGATCAACATCCGCCCACCCTGGGGAGCCTGGGGCAAGACGGACAGCCCTGCTCTCCCCAGGGAGGCGGAGGGGGCCAGGGAGAGTGAGTCACTCACCTGGGGCAGCTCCATCCGGGAGAAAGTCCTGGGTCCTCCAGAAAACCCCGCGTGATGATGTTCCTGCCCTGCCTGACTCAGAGATGGGCACGAAGACCAAGGGATTTCCGCGAGCAGCCAGGGTGATGGGCAGCATTTGAAAATCACGGACTGAACCCACGCTAAATCCTCCGTGTCTAGGACTCAATACCAATCCAGAAGCAGCGAAGGGGAATCCTGGTACACAGATCACATCTTGTGGAGTCAGGAAGATCTGAGTTCTAATTCTACCACAGACGCTTTCTAACTGTATGACTTCAAGCAAATCACTTTAGCTCTGTCTGCCTCAGTTTCCTCATCTGTAAAGATGTAATCATAATAGCCCCTATCTCCCAGGGTTGCTGTGAGGACCAAATGAGATATTTATTTATTTATTTTTTATTTTTTTATTAAAGCTTTTTATTTGTATAACATATGTATGGGTAGTTCCCCAGCATTGATCTTTACAAAGCTTTCCATTACAAATTTTACCCCCAGTCCCCTCCCCTCCCCTAAATGGCAGGAAGTCCACGACATGTTAATAATGTTGAAATGCTTGACAAGTTATGCAAGAAAAATCCTATCTACAAGAAAAAAAAAAGAATCAGAGAAAGGCAACACAATGCAAGCAAATGTCAATAGAGATCACGAAAATGTTACGTTGTGGTCCATATTTCATATCCCTCTCTCTGGGTGTATATGGTTTTCTTCAGTGAACAATTGGAACTGGTTTGAGACAATTCTTTGTTGCAGAGAGCCATGTCCATCAGAATTGATCATCATGTAATACTGTTGTTGCTGTGTATGATGATCTCCTGGTTCTGCTCGTTTCACTCAGCATCAGTTCATGCAAGTCCCTCCAGGCTTCTCTGAAATCGTCCTGCTGGTCGTTTCTTACAGAGCAATAATATTCCATAACATTCATACACCATAATTTATTCAGCCACTCTCCAATTGATGGGCATCCCTTCAGTTTCCAGTTTCTAGCCACTACAAAAAGGGCTGCCACACAAATGAGATATTTATAAAGTGATTTGTAAACCTTAAAGCATTTTATAAATCCTGGCTATTATAAACCCACAGGAGAAGGGAATTTGGGAATGCTGAAGACCTTTGCATCCTTTTTTGATTCTCTTTAGGGTAAAGGAAAAGTTTATTCCAATTTTACAGAAGGGGAAACAACAAAATAGCGAATGTGACCTCACCTGCCTGAGATCACACTAATCACACTGATGACTTTTTCTCTCCCCTATTAGAATGCAAATAAATCATTTTTGACTTTATTTTTTTTTGGGGGGGGTAACTATCACTCATCATAGAGCTGGTAAATAGTACTTAAAAAATGCCTATGTATCCCGACTGACAGGGAAAGATAGCTCAGCAAAATAAGATTCTTGGGCTTGGAATTGGGATTATAATATAATATAATATATAATTCATATTATATTATGGCATAATATGTATTATAATATGATATGATGTAATAATAATTAACTTACATTTATAAAGCATTCATATTTTCTAAGTGTTTTATGTAGTACATCACCTTATTTCAGCCTCATAGCAATCCTGTGAGGTAAAAACTACAGGTGACTTGTTCAACTGATAAGTACTAGGGCCAGAATCACAGAGAGGTGTCTTGTGAATCTAAATCTGATCTTCTAGCCAGTGTTCAGATCTGCCTTTAACATTTAAACTTACATGCTGAGTGATGTTAGATAACCCTGAGCTTATCTGTTATTTAAAGATAACGAAGGGTACCTATACTATAGCCTGACAGGGCTGGTATAAGGCTCCAACAAAATATCTCAAAGAGAAAAGAATATGATATGATATATTCTCGTGCTCTAGGAATGTCAGTCATTTTTTGTTATTTCAATCAATCAATACATTTCATCGAATCATAGACTTGGGATTTCAGAGTGAGGAAAGACCTCAGTGACCATCTAACCCAACTCATGCAGGAAGAAATTCTCACTATGGCCTCTAAGGAAAGTGAAGCCATGACCTTTGAGGCAGCTTATTCTATCTTGAAACAACTCCCTTCATGGAAAAGTTTTTCTTGGCGTCAAGTCTCAATTTTCCTTTTTGCAAATCCGTCTCCTCCCCCATTATTACTTCCTGGTTTTAGCCTCTGAAGCCAAATGGAGCCAGTCCAATCTCTCCTCCACAAGCTAGCCTTTCAGTTACTTGAAGATAGGTTTCTTGTTCCCTTCACCCAAACCAGCTTCTCCAAGTCAAATACTCCCAGTTCCATTAAACAATCCATATATGACATGGATTCAGTTGCCCTTCTCTGTCCACTTATCAGTTTATCAATACCCTTCTTAAACTGGTACCCAGAACTGGGACACACTACTCCAGGTGATTTCTGGTGACAGTGAGATAATCTCCTTGTATTCTTGCTTAGACAATCAAAGATGGCATGAGCTTTTGGGCCATAACTCAGCACTAAGGATTCATATGGAGTACAAGAAGTCCACTAAAAGGCTAAAACATATTTCACAATAGCAGCTATTATTCCATGGTTCCCTCTTCTTATACTTATAAAGTTGGCTTTTTGTCCTCAAGGGCAAGACTTCAATAAGTCAGCTGGGTGGCACAGTGGATAGAATTCTAGGCTTGGAATTGACTTCAAATCTAATCTCAGACCCTACTGGGTGACCCTGGGCAAATCACTTAACTCTGTTTATCTCAGTTTCTTCTTCTGTAAAGTGAACTGGAGAAGGAAATGGAAAACTACTGCCAAGAAAACCCTAAAATGGGATCATGAAGAGTGCAACACAACTAACAGAATAAACAACAAAAAGCAGTTGAATTTAATCAGATAATCAGATTCAGCTCAGTGTTTCTCTCATCAAGGTTTATTTAATCCTACTCCTGTCATCCACTATCTCCCAGCTTGATCATCTACAAACTAGAAGAGTATATCAGCTCTGCCTTTATTGAGTCATCAATAAAAAGGAGCAAGTACTCCCTGGAGCCCTTCACTGGAGATCTCCAGTCAAGTTGACACTGAATTGCTAACAACCAATTCTGAATCTTTTGAGTGTATTATTGCCTAATTCTTATCTTTTCATATTCCCCAGAGACATACCATGGAGTATTCTATAAAAAGGGTTTTTTCAATGTTTTGGGGGTAGATGCTCCTCATTTATAAGTTTAAACCTGAAATGGAAAATAACAATTGCTGGAGGAAATGTGGAAAAAATTGGACACTGTTGCTGTTGGTGGGGTTGTGGACTGTTCAACCATTCTGGAGAATGATTTGAAACTATACCCAAAGTACTATAAAACTATCCATATTCACTGACTTACCCACTAGATCTATATCTCAAAGAGAAAAGAATATGATATGATGTAAAGGCATGATAATTTGGGGACCTCCCTACATCTTATACCTGAGAAGAAGGATTGTCTCATTGAATAGCTGAAGGACAAGTCTCTCTGGAGCAATTGAGAGAAAGTCATTCAGTTTGTGAGTGGCCAACATAACATGTTTATATAGATGTCAGACTTAGCAGGGGATTATGATGATAGGGTGTGAAAAAAAAGGCACTGCTGCTGGATAGTGTGATGATATAAATATTCATTACTTGTACTTTTATTATTTTATATTTGAGGGCACTGAGGCAGACAGAGGCTGAGTGATTTACACAGAAACATACACTAGTAAGTATCTGAGACCAGATTTGAACTCAGGTTTTTCTGATTCCAGGTCCAATGATCTGTCTACTATGGTTCCATGTAGCTGCCTGATGATCTTTCCAGGGTGGAATTAGATATAAGAAATATGTTTTCCTTTATCCAAATATGGCCTGAACTAGTTTTTTCTTCAGATAGGTAGCAGCAGCAGAACCTAGAGGTCTTCATTAACAAAAGGAGATGAATTCACTCTAGAAAGTATTTATAATTGATATGTCTCTCTCTCTATATATATATGTATACATATATATATCTTTTTTTTTCATTTGCGAATTTATTTTTGACATTTTTTAATCTCAAGTAATCAACAGAATCACAAACTTTGGAACAAGAAACTGATATTTTAAATACTTCAAAATTTGGATCATGTGCATATCTTGATTTTAGAGATTTTAAAAAATAGATACTT
>JAJPUD010001183.1:263362-278664 GCA_023553655.1 Myrmecobius fasciatus | reverse complement strand
CCCCAAGCCTTCTCTCCATTTCTACCACTCATCTCATCAGCTCCCATAGATTTCACTGTGATCCCTATGCAGATGACTCACAGTTCTGTATATTCAATCCCCTTTCTCTCTATTGGACAGTTTCAAACTGGATGTCCTAAAGGCATCTCAAACTCTATGTAACCAAACAAGAACTCATTATCTTTCCCTCCAAACTCTCTCTACCTTTGAGTTACAGCAACTACTGCTCAATTTCCAATGAAGGTTAGGTAAGTCACAGAGCCTTAAGAAGAGCAGTGCCCTGCCAGACCACCACTCCTGCCTCCAGCAGCACCCAGGGGGGGCCTCTCCTATGGCTTGGGATGTGCCTCTGCAGATCCCCCAGTCCCACCTCCTCAGCAGTCAGGGCTAGAAAAAAGTGCTCACCCCAGCTTGGACACTGTTAAATGTTAAATGGTGCAATCAAGCAATCATTTACTGATCAGAGATGGATCAGCATCAGAAATGGATTCAGTTTTTCACTGAAATGACATTAATGAAGGTACATAACTATACTCTTTGCTTCTGCATTTTAAGAATTCAGAAGCTTTTTCCATTTGCCCTGTGGCTGATTTGTTTTGCTTTTCTATTTGCAAACCTAGCACTTTACATTTTGCACATAGTAGGTGCTTAATAAAGACTTTTCTATTTTTTTTTAATTCTTCATAAAATGAAAGGGGAAGGAGACATTCCAGATCTAGAGAATGGCATGAGCCTGTTACGCCAAGATACAGATGCGAGTAGAGATCAATATAAGGTAAATGGAGAGTTTATTGGAAGGCAGTGGCTGCTGGGAAAATACTCAAATCAGACAGCCCCAAACAGTAGGAGGTGGGGGTTTATAAAGGCTACAAGCACTAAGGGAAGGGATTCTATAGCAGAAGGGGAATAACAGAAGCAAGAAGCAGAGTGGAAGATGACATTTCTCAATGCTAGACGGAGCGGAGGAACGGCCCAGGGACCACAAGCTTCGGCTAACCAAGGCGAGACATGATGAAATGTCCGGGTGTCCCCAAGGCTGAGGAGCTGATGTGTTACAAGATACCGGTTATTTTAGGAGACAGCCTTCCTGCAGCATCTTCGTGACCTTGAGATAAGGGGCCCCAGCTTGCAGGTGGTACTGCCGGGTTACAGGAATGAGAAGTTCCAAGGGGTCCCGGCAGTTTCCTTCTCCCAGAAGCAGAGGGGGTCACAGGAGTCAGGGCACTTTGTTCCCTACTTCTTGTCATGAATTAGACCCCTGATTCTAGGTGTTCACAAGATGGGACATCTCTGATGGGGTGCAACGGGGGTCCCCAACGAGGAGCAATTTGACAGAGATACGAGACTGAACAAGCCGGAGCAGATGGGAAAACAAGCAAGGGCCAGCTGTTAAGCCTAGGGTTAGGAGTAATAAAGGGCCTGCCAGGGCAAAAACTAGAATAGAGTTGGTACCAGTTCTCTGCATTTTCCCTCTCCTTTCACCTAGTCTCCAAGTGCTTTCTAACAAGGGAGCAACTCTCTTGCACTACTCCAGTTATGAGCATAGAAACAACAGGTCTCTCCCAGAGCATCACAGAGGCCACCCTGTTCTCGGAACAGTAGATCCAGGCCCCTGCGGTTCTGGAGAACCATCTGGGTCAGGAAGGTGACCTGCCTCTCAAGCTGGGAGATAGCCTGGATCGAGATCCAACTCCCAATAACTCATTTCACTGAGGGTCATAGTGCCAATGGCAGCAGAGCCCAGCAGGTCCAACCCCACCAAGATGGGGGGGAGAGCTGGGACAGCCTGTTCTTGAGCCAATTAAATAATAGTCAATGATTAAATATTAATCATTTTCAGAGACCTTGCAGTTCTAATAAATCTCTTAAAAGTTCTTTGTATTGCTAAGCAGTTGAATCTTTGATACAGCATCAAAAATGACTTTGCCTTTATGCAAATAACTCATGTACCATTTTCTTTTTTTTCTTTTTTTACAACTTTATTTTCAAAACCTATGCATGGATAATTTTTCAACATTGACCTTTGCACAGCTTTGTGTTTCAGATTTTCCCCTCCTTCCCCCCATTTCCTCCCCTAGTTGACAAGTAATCCAACATATATGTTAAAATATGTGTTAAATCCAATATGTGTGTACATATTTATACAATTCTCTTGCTACACAAGAAAAATCAAATCAAAAAGGAAAGTAAATGAGTAAGAAAGCAAAATGCAAGCAAACAACAACAAAAAGAGTAAGAATGCTATGTTGTGGTCCACACTCAATTCCCACAGTCCTCTCTGGATGCAGATGGCTCTCTCCATCACAAGATCATTTGAACTGGCATCAATCATTTCATTGTTGAAGAGAGTCATGTCCATCAGAATTGATCATCATATAATATTGTTGTTGCCGTGTATAATGATCTCCTGGTTCTTCTCATTTCACTCAGCATCAGTTCATGTAAGTCTCTCCAGGCCTCTCTGAAATCATCCTGCTGGTCGTTTCTCACAGAACAATAATATTCCATAATATTCGTATACCATAATTTATTCAACCATTCTCCAATTGATGGGCATCCATTCAGTTTCCAGTTTCTTGCCACTACAAAAAGGGCTGCCACATTTTTGTGTATGTGGGTCCCTTTCCCTCCTTTAAGATCTCTTTGGGATATAGGCCCAATAGAAAGACTGCTGAGTCAAAGGGTATGCACAGTTTGATAACTTTTGGGGCATAGTTCCAGATTGCTCTCCAGAATGGTTGGATCCGTTCATAGTTCCACCTAATATACCATTTTCCATCCTAAATTTTAGATTAATTACTAAAGATCCTAATCAAAAACCTCCAGAAATTTAAAGGTGAAGAGATTGGAACACTACACCCAGAACCAAGCTTTACCCAACAAGTTCACAAAGCAGGGACTGAAATCTACTTCTCCTGCCTGTTCAACCAGAAATCCCACTACCCAAGGGCCAACCCATGGCTGTTGCCTTTCCATCTCTTTCTAACATGTCATCTCCCTCTCTCTAATATGCTTTCTCTCTCTCACACATCCCATTTCTCTCTCTCTCCCTCTTTCTCTCTCTCTCTCTTTCTCACTCTTTCTCTCTCTCTCTCTCTCTCTCTCTCTCTCTCTCTCTCTCTCTCTCTCACACACACACACACACACACACACACATCAATAATCCTTAACAATTTTAGGTTTCAATTTTATATCAATAACCCCTACTTAATTATTAATTTCATAATTTTCATAAGTGATAGCCAAATAAACATAATATAGCCTATCACAAAAACGGATAGGAATTTCACATAATTTTCAGTCGTTTCCAATTTTAACACACACCAATTAAAAAGTTGTTTTAAAAATCAATACTTTAGTGATAGTCTACTAGATGTTCAATTCAAACTATCAATTGCTTTTGCAAATCAATCTTTCTTGTCCCTTGTTTTTTAAGATCACCTCTTTTTTTATTAAACTTTAATATATATAGCTAATATATCACAATATAGCTAATAGCTAAATAACTTTGGAACATATGTCATAAAACTTATGCACATGTCCAGCAGAGCTGGCAAAATTTTAAAGCCTCAATAATTCATTTTTTTTACAAATTACCCAATATACATTTTAGAAAGGCAACATACTTCATCCAATTAGGGGATACCAACATGTGACCTCTTAAGGTAAATTACCAGAACTTTGTTTTAACAACCTATTTTTTAAACTTAAAATAAAAAAAAAACTTAAAATCAAATCAAATACAAATTTAAATTTCTGGTAACAATATTATTTGAACAAATTCCTAAAATCTCATACCCAAAATAAACAAATTTATCATTCACCAGTCAATACTAATTATTTCTTATAATTTCAGAATCAGAATTCCAATTTAAACATACACAGTCCCAAAATTTAAGGTGGCAAAAAACTGCCCTTTCAAGTCTGTCTATTCAATTCAAACCTTCTGCAGTTAGGATTGAAGGAAAAGAGGATGCAGGATGGTTGATGGCCAATAACCCTTTTACTCACTTGGGGTCCTGAGAGAAGTATTTCTATTCCCTTAAATAAGTTGTCCTTTTGCTTTAGGAAAAAAAAAATAAGACAATCCTTAAAATTGAGATAGAACAGAATTTAAAATTAACCATAGTTCATAAGATTCCCTAAATTCTCATAAAATGTTCCAGGTAAACTGAATTGCCATTTGGTTATTTTCCAATACACACAAACTATTTCTCTTTTTTAAGGCAGGAAAGAGTTAATTTACCAGTTTTTTTTTTCCCCTCAGAGCCCTCAAAAGCAGGCTGTTCCTTGCCAGAGTTTCTAAAGTAGCAGTGAACTTTTTTCTTTCTTTTTTCCTCAGGGATAATAACCTTATTTACAAAATAGTTTTAAAACGCTTAACAAATGTTGATTGAATTTTATTTTCTTTCTCATTTTTTTCCTTTTTGATCTGATTTTTCTTGTGCAGCAAGATAATTATATAAATATGTATGCATATATTGGATTTAACATTTTTTGCCATTAACATTTTTTGGTTTACTTGCCATCTAGGGGAGGGGGGGGGGGGGAAGAGAGGGGTAAATTGGAACACAAAGTTTTGCAAAGGTCAAAGGTGAAAAATTATCATTGCATATGAGTTGAAAACAAAAAGCTTCAATAAAAAAAGAAGAAGCAGCTTAACAAATTTGCAATTTAAGAGGAATTCCGGAAAGATTTCACTTCCTGTGATTTACTTTCTTTGATATGACATCAGCTTTTTTTGTTCTCTTTTACCTCCCCCCAAACAGAGCTGCATACTCTCAGGTCTTCAGGCTCTTAAAATGCAAACATGATCCAGATAAGGTTTTTTGCTTTCTTTTTTTTTTTTTTTTTTGAATTAGAAAAGGTTTGTGGACTAGACTGTTTGCTGCCAGATTTTAAAAGCAGCCAAGTGCTTTTCTGTTTTTTCCAAAGTTTCCAAACTCTTAAATCTTCTGTTAACAGTGCAGAGATTACAATTTGCATATCACTTTAGTTTAAAATTACTTTTACTATCATATCTCAAATAAATATATCATAAGGAAAAATCAAATATGAAACAATTATTTCTAATAAATCAGTTAAACATTCACTTAACATTTATTTTATGCTAAGCACCTTTGCAACCATGTGATCTTCACAACAACCATTTCTCTTTACGAATCAGAAAACTAGGCAGAGGTAAAATAATTTGCCATAAATTAGATAGTTAATACATTACATTATCTAAATGCAAAGACTGGCTGGCTTTTTCACCTCATGCTGCCATGTTGGATGCTGCCAGGGGTACCCTAATTTTCCCCAGGCAGTTGCTGAACAGAACCTGCTGAAGGCTGGGGTGATTGTGCCAGGATCTCCCTTTGATGGTTGTTTCAGGTACCAGGGCTTGGGGAATGCTGACCATTGGGCCTTAACCCCACTCCCCCAACACTGGGTGGGAGGTGTTTGGGCAACGCTGTGTGGGGTCCCCAACAGGGAAAAAGTGTTGGCCCAAACACCAGATCCTGCCTTTGGCTTTTGCCCGCCCCAGGAAAAGGAAAGTACTTTCCAGTGCCATAGAAATGGGAATTGTTAATGGAGACCAATCTTGGTTTGGTGCTTTCTTCTGGCCCCTACAACAGTCATTCTGGGCTCTAGATCTCTTCTCCCCACTTAATGTCTTCAGATCTTCAAGCAGGAACCGGCTGTGTCTGCTCTGCTTTCTTCCATGTTCTATTTGAAAGGCACCTTCCCATGCCCAGACTGGGACAGTTCCCTGGGGCTTCAGGCTGGGACCCTGCCTTTCTCCCCATTCCCTTTGTAAAAGGAAGGAAACTGTCCTGGCCAGCAGGACTTTAGTAATTCGTGGGGGCGAGGAGGACCCAACCTGAAGGGAGAGAATAGGCGAGAGAGAGGAAGAAGACTACATGGCAGATGGAATAGTCTCGTTTATTGAAACAAAAGGCTGGGGTTATATAGGCTAATGCCGTTCTGGATGGGGGGTTTCAGGAATGTGGAGGTGGTTGGGTTGGGCAGCAGGGTGTGGAATGCAAGGACACAGATATGGTCGGGTAATCTCAGGGAGTAGTTAGCATATGTTTGTTCTTCCTGTGCATTCAAATTCTCGGCCCCAGACATTCCTGTTTTATCATATTCTCGGCTCCAGGCATCTCCCAGGGTTTTACATTATAAGAGGCAGAACAGCAGGGTCGGTGGAAGGTCTGTCTTAGGCTATATGGCTTGTGTTTCCTGAATACGGTGCCTTAGAATTGGCAGGGCCCCTGTCTTAGGCTATGGGAGCGGCCTCCGAGAATCCTTTGGGAGTGGACCCACACTAATCCCGTCATTGGGTAACCAGGCAGCATGTGGCATGGCCCCTGTCTTAGGCTATGTGGGTTGCCTCCAAACCCTCCAGACCTCGGGCTCCCACTAATCCCGTCATTGGGTGATCCCTGCAGCCATTGGCATGATTATCCGTGTCAGGGCCATACTAATCCCGTCATTGACCAGTCCACAGCTTATGGCCCTTTTAACAACACCTCTTATACCAGGGGGTCTGAAATTCTTGATCTAACTGAGTAAAATCAAGGGGCTCGAGTGTGACAGCAGGCAATTGTTCCATCGAGTCGGATGTCTGAAGTCATTGATAAAAGACCTGAGCATTCTTCTGGAAAGCAGAATCTATTTGGGATTTAACAAAAGTTGTTAATTTACGAAAAGCCCAAGGGCCAAAGGAGATAAGGAGTAGGATACCTATGAGGGGGCCAAGGAGGGTGGGGAGTAGGGTGGTAAGCCAAGGCGAGGTTGAAAACCAATTTTGGTACCAGGATTCCTTTTGCTCCCTTTCCTTTTCCTTCAAAACTTTCAAGAGAAATTAACAGAATTTTAACAGAAATTATCAGGACTTTTCCCAACAAGTTATTATCAGTTTGAAATCAAATTAAATACAGCTTTTAAAAATTTTCTTACAGTATTGATGGTTCAATATTTAGACAAATTTCTAAGATCTTATACCCGAAATAACAATCTAGCATGCACAAAGCAGCAGTAATTATAAAAAACAATTACCCATAAATCCAAAAGGATATGGCTTTTCTTTCTCTCTCTCTTTTTTTTTACTTAAAGAAATTTCCCAAATTCCAATTGAATGTTGCAAGCAAACCAATTTACCATTTAATTGTATGTATATATACACATACACACATACTTTTAAACTGCAGTTTTTCCAAAACTTTTTCTCCCAAGTTTTTTCTCCAACACTAATTAAAATCCACTTTCTTTGTTCTCTCCCTGTTATCTCTGTAGAATAATTTATAGCCACTTTATGGCTCTGTTCCCACTTTCTCTTCTAGCAGGCTTTTGGGGGGGGGGAACTTTTCTGCTAGCATTTTAAAATGGCCAAACTTTTTCTGTCCTTGCTAGTTTCAAATTAATGCAAACACTTGACTCCAATAAGAAACTTTAAAACCCAAGCATTTTAACATTGAAATGACCAATTGCCAAATTTTCCCAATCCCTGTTCTTAAAATTTATTGGAGTTTCACCTAACACACACACACACACACACACACACACACACACACACACACACACCAACCATAAGAGCTCTTTAATCCAACACACACACACAGAGATCTCTCAAACACTAATTACACAGACATTTTATGAGACGCTCCTCTCAGGAAAACCGGGAGAGGAGAGGGGAGTTCACAAGACAGACAGATATATCAGACAGACATAAAGCAAGTCAGACCATCACAGCCATGTTAGCTGACTGAATACAAAGTACTCAGTAGCCATGTTAGCCTTTAAAATACCCAATACATAAAAATTCCAAATTACATATTGTCCAGAACAGAAACAGTCAGAGACACAAAAGGCAAAAACTAATTTCCTTAAAATCCCTTCAGTGAATACAATTTTAAGATGATGCACTACTATCAATTAAGACTCATACAGAATATCACATTTGCACATAAAAGAATCAATTACAAATATCAGTTAAACTTTTGCAAGTAACCTTACCAAATTACAGATCACATTTATTATCATATTCCTTAAACCTGAAGCAAACAAATTGCCAAGTTTATTTCCATTTCTAAAGAAGCAGCTGAAAGTGTGGGGGGAGTTAAATTTCACTCTTTGAGAAAGAATCTTCCCATTTCTCCCTCCCCCATTCAGTTTTTTTCTTTATCCTACTTCCTCTTCACTTTCTTCTACATTCTTTTTCCCTCTTGCCAATCTGCCCAAATACACACAAAATACTCTCCATTCTTTAATCCCTCAATTCCATAACCCATTCACAAAGCCATCTCTTATCTCCTGTCTTTTCCCTTTTTCTTTTTTCTAGGCTGTCTTTTACCTTTCTCAAACTGTCTTCTACAAGGCCGAGTTTGTTAGTATAAAAACAACATTCCTCAGCATACTTCTCCTGCTGTCTGCACCACAGCCTCCCCACCGGTCAAGGCCCCACCTCCCAGGAGGGGATGGTGATGAGGGGGCTTTCCTCTCTGGGTCTCGGTATTCTTCCAAGTTCCAATTGGTCGGGGCTCCCACAGCTAGCTTACAAAGGTCTGGAAAGAGTGTGGGCCACCAGGCCGTAGCTGTAGTTTTAGATGTGCTATATATAGTATCTCCCCAACCATTCATTACCATCCAGGTGTAATTGAGGAGCTGATATGGAGAGTGGCCAGAGGTTGGACGGTAAACGAAGGTCAGGCCGAGGAGGATGCCAATGGTTGATGGCCTCATGTCGTTTTCTGCAATAAAGCACAATTAGAAAGCTTCTCAGGGGGATCCCCTGGGTGGATTGTGAAGTTTTATCAGGCGCTCTGGGAGCCGTCTGGCGTTTGGGGCTTGTGTATCATAAATGCAGGCGTGTCCTTTACCCCAGATGAGGACAGGGTCGGGACCCAGCCATCTATTGGACATTGGGTCCTTCCACATAGCCTGAGCATAGGTGTTGGCTGTGGATGAATGCCAGAGGCGGTCAGCAGCAGATTTGCCATTAATATCATAGGTAAGGAAATTTAAAACAAACAATGCATGGTTCAGAAGGGTCTTAAAATGCCCTGCTCTGGGGTACAATATTTCTCCTCCTGACTGTAACTTGAAAATCATGGTTTTTAGCTTTTGGTGGGCCCTTTCGACAATACCTTGCCCTTGGGGGTTGTATGAAATGCCAGTAATATGTTGATTTCCATTTGGGCGCAAAATTGCCTAAAGGGGTCGATAGTTTGAGTGACGAATTTCTGGCAAAGGGTGGGGCTATTGGCCATGCCTTGGGGGAGGACCCTCCATTGAAAGCGGGGTGAGGGTCCCATGCAATTAACAACGGGGAGACTAAAGGCAAAACGCTTACAATCATCTGGGTGGAGGGGGATGGAAAAGAAACAATCCTTCAAATCAATAATAACTTTAGAAAACCCTCTGGGGATAGCTATGGGTGAGGGGAGTCCGGGTTGAAGTGCTCCCATAGGGACCATGGTCTTGTTCACAGCCCTGAGATCATGTAATAGGTGCCATTTCCCCGAACGTTTTTGTATGACAAAGATGGGGGTATTCCACGGGGATGTAGAGGGCTCAATATGACCGGCAGCCAGCTGTTCCTGCACTAATTTTATGGCTGCGGATAGCTTGGTTGTAGGTAAGGGCGCAGGTCTGCACTGCATAAGGAGGAAGAATGTGAAGAGGGCTTGTACTAAGAGAAGGCTGGGCAGGATCATTGTAATGGGCTGCCTCCTCCCCCAACCGTGCCGTGCCCCCAGGATCAAAAGCGTCATTATCGGGCTTTCTAGTAAACATTGGGAAGGTGAGGGAGTTAGTTGTAGGGAGCTCCTCCTTGGGAAGAGAGGGGTAGAGGGATTCCTTGGGCGCAACGGGGCAAGTCAATGACCACTGAGGGGGGTCTGCACAAGGCTTCTGGGCCACTGGTTTAAAAAGGACTGGGTAATTTTGGGAGTCTTCAGTAGGAGGGTGAAAATCAGGAAGCGGGGGGGTATAGAGATGGAAAACGAGGGGTGCCAGTGTCAGAGGGCATTTGGATAACCACTGACGGTGGCTGGGGAGGGGGGGTTATCTGGGGTCACAGCAGTATCAGACAAATGAGAGGTTACAGAAGCGGCTCGAGACAAGGGTTTTAAACAACCCTCTGCCACAGAAAGAAGCCTCTGATTTTGTGGATCTTTATTGGCGGCCTCAACGATGTCTCTGATTATGCCCCAGTAGGAAAAAACTGTTTCTGGGACAGAATGTGGGCCTTCCTTTTGTAATTTAGTATTAAGATCTTTCCCTACTTTCTGCCATTTTGGGGGGTGAATTTCTGGCCCATTCACTATGAACCATGGGCAAACTTCATCTATAAATAAGAAGTTAACCAGATCTTTTCCTTTTACCCTTATTCCTCTCTCCCTGAAAGAGTGTTTAAGATCCTTAATAAAAAGAAGTTCCTTAGAGAGTTTATGGCCCATTCTCGGAATGCGGTGGACGAATCAACTTACCAAAGCAGGGGTCCGGCCGGACGACACAAAACGAATCCAGGGGTCCACGAAGGACGAACTCAGGGGTCCACCGGGTGAAGGTTCCGTTCCTCGAGGCCCACGTTGGGCGCCACTTGTCCTGGCCAGCAGGACTTTAGTAATTCGTGGGGGTGAGGAGGACCCGACCTGAAGGGAGACAATAGGCGAGAGAGAGGAAGGAGACTACATGGCAGATGGAATAGTCTCGTTTATTGAAACAAAAGGCTGGGGTTATATAGGCTAATGCCGTTCTGGATGAGGGGTTGCAGGAATGTGGAGGTGGTTGGGTTGGGCAGCAGGGTGTGGAATGCAAGGACACGGATATGGTCGGGTAATCTCCGGGAGTAGTTAGCATATGTTTGTTCTTCCTGGGCATTCACATTCTCGGCCCCAGACATTCCTGTTTTTTCATATTCTCGGCTCCAGGCAGGAAACCACTGAAAATGGAATAAGGAGTAACTAAAAAGTCAGACAGAATTGGAAGGTGGGGGCTAATTAATCCCAACTGCCCCCACTTTTTTGACTAACCTTCAGTGCTCTGATGGGGCTGAACCATTTCAGAAGAGAGGATAGAGTAGAAAGGAAGCTGCACTGGATAGCAGGGGACCTGGATTCAAATCCTCAGCCTCGCCACTAATACTCTGTGTGACCTTAGACAAGTCCTTTCCCTCTCTGGTCCTGTCCTCTTCACCTGCAATATGAGGGGTTGGACTGGCTGGTCCATGAGGTCCCCTCCAGCTCTGCATCCTCTCAGTCATTCTCTGCACAACAGGTGTGCCCTCCCCAAACCATTTAGTTTGCATACCTGTGACATTTATGGTGATCCTTACTACAACCCCATGAAGTGAGTGATATCTGGGGACCAAACACACCTACAGTGACATCTTTGAATCCTACTTGGTTGGGTTTTATGAGTCAAATTCTGAAATGTCAAAATGTTCCGCGGCTCCCTATTGATTAGAGAATAAATTCTAATTTTTTTTCTTGGCTCAGCCCTTGCTTTGGTAGAATCAGATTCCCAGAATGCAGAGGAATGGATGTTTTGGGGGGAAAATTGGAGTCTATACATGTATTTCTTGAGACTTATTGGTTTGTGACAATTTTAGAGAAGACAGAAAATGGAGGAGAGAAAGGCACAGAATTCGAAGGGTAGGTGGATTTTCATCTGAAGGGGTGGACATGTATCAGTATCAGTATCCCTGACATGTCTCCCGAGCCCTTGAACCCAGATGGACTATGAGAATGATAACTAGAGAGACAGACGAGTGAGACAGACCCTCCTAGGTGTTATCAGCCCCAGTCCAACCACCACTTTGCAGCTATCAGCTCTGGCTGCTGGGGGACCCTTTGATGTCTATTCAGGCCTTTTGAAGTTCACAAAGTCTGATTCATTCTCTCTCCAAACATCATTCATCTAGCCACGGCCACGCGGCAGCCAGGTGAGGAGATGAGGAAGCAGGCCATTGCCACTTTAGATGCTGTTTTTTCTACAACAGTTCTTGTCAAATTGGTCACCAGAGAGGGGAGAAAGATCACTTCCTCAAAATTCTCATATGCATCCTCGGTTCTCATCCAAGAGGGAATCAAAAGACAATTCACTATCATGCAGTAAGCCGAGGGGAAAGAGTCAGAATATCTGCTCATTCTCAGGAGTGGGAGGTGAAAGGTGTTTTTTGTAAGCAAGTTTGCCTCTAGACTGTGGCAGCAGGAAGAGCAGAATTCTGCTGAAAGGACCAGCCTCTCCTTTGCCATTTGGCCATAACTCAGCTGCTCCCATCCATGCAACATGGTGCATCAGCCAAACTACTCTCTGTTCCACAGACAAACCTTATCTTCTCCCTCCTTGTTTCTTTCCCTGCAATGTCCTCTTCTTTTAGCCTATTCAGCCCCTTGCTAGAGCATCCTCCCAGAATGCTCCATGATACTTTCCCTGCTCCTGCCTCCATGAAATTCTGTGTGTTATAGCCATCTTCAAGGCTGGTGTTTTACAAATGAAGAAAGTAATTATTAAGCACTTAGTGCAAGCCAGAAACTTCTCTTAAGTGCTAGGAACAAATAAGATAGCCCCTGCCCTCCAGGAGCTTACATTCTAACAGAGGAGTAGACAGTGTACATAGGAGAACAGTGGCCAGAGAGCAGTATTTCAGAGGAGGATGTCAGATAGATTACAATAGGTGGAACTATTGTATCTCCAGGCCCTTGGAGATGTCCTGGCCAGGTGTGAGAGGACTGGCCCCGTTATCATTCTGAGAGCCAAGACTAAGAGGAATAGGGGCAGCTAGGTGGCTCAGTGGATAGAGCACCAGCCTTGAAGTCAGGAGGACCTGAGTTCAAATCTGGTCTCAGACACGTAACAGCTGTGTGACCCTGGGCAAATCACTTAACCTCAATTGCCTCAGCAAAAAAAAAAAAAAAAGTAAAAGACTAAGAGGAATGGCGGTCGTAGTGCTGAATGTGTCCTGGGGAGTATGGTGACAGAAAAATGAGGGGAAGCATTTAACAATCAGAGCCCAGGTTGCCCAGCAGGAGAAGGCATGAGGGAATTCTGATTTCAGCTGCAGGTGGAAGCTGGAGCATGCACAGGGCCACAGATGGACCAGTCACTTAAGTTCCTGGTATTTATAAATAATATCAGCTGCTTCCCAGAGTTATTGTGAGGATCCAAGGAGCCAACATATGGAAAGCACTTTGCAAACCTCGACATAAACACTAGCTATCATCACTGTCCAAGTTTGTATCTCCCACCCATAGAACTCTGCACCTTAATAATTGTTCATATTAGGAGACATAGTAGAAAGTGGGACACTTGGGTTGAATCCCAGCTTGCCACTTGCTAGTTGTTTCCCCTTACCCTCTGAACCCATTTCTCTGATTGAAAACAAGGATACCCCGTGTGTGACCCCCGATGGTGATATTATGGAGATCAGTCACCCTGTAAGTAGTGGACAGGCTGTTAAAAGGTGAGAAATGAGGATGAGGATGAAAAAGACAAGAAGCAAAAGGTGACGAAACACAAGGTTTTGCAGTGGTCAACGTTGGAAAATTATCTGTGCATGTTTTGAAAATAAAAAACTTTTAAAAAAAGAAGCAAAAAGTGAGCAGACCTATGAAGGAGAAAGGCCTGGATTAGCCACCACAGGAAACTGGGGCATGAACTTGGCACTAGGGCGGGAGTTTGGGCTCCACTGCCCAGTCCTTGGCAAGGCCTTTTTCTCTGGGTGTCTGCTTGTCTGCTAAAAATACTTGGCCAGATTCCTGTGAAGGCCCAGCCCGGCCCGGCCCAGCTTTGGGATGAAAGGGCTCATACACCAGGGCTTCACACCAGCTGCTAAGGACTCAGCCATGGAGCCAAAACCCCACGCCAGGCTCTCAGCCAGGTCTCCTGCCCCCACATGCTGGTCCGCTTGACCCCTCTGCCTTAAGTGTTTGGGCAAGGGCCGAGGCAAAACTGACCCCAGAGGGAGAAATCAAATGGAGAAGCAAGGGGGAGGAAGGGTCTCAGGCCAGGGTCTAGTCTAAGGAGAATGGGAACTTGCTCTCTAATTAGATAAAGTGTCGGCCCCTGGGAGCCACCTCGGGGCTTCTGACCAAGGCCCCTTGTGTTTTCTAACACAGAGGGGTCTGGGAAGGACAAAAGCTCTCCCAGGCCCAAGTGTGGAGCAGAAAGGAGCTTTCCTGGAGGCCCGAGACTGGCCTGAAGCCTGGGACTTCCAAAAAGACCTGAGAAAAATACGTCTTCAAGTCCAGAATGCCCCTGGCTGACCTCCAGGCCTGGAAGCTCTGGGGACCCAAGGCAGGATGGCCAGCCGGACACAGGCTATGTGATGGGGGAGGAGAGGGAAGAAAAGGAAGGGCAGACCCAAAGAGGAAGGAAATCCACCATAAGTGCTCAGAGCCCCCAACACAGGCCACAGCCACTGGAGGACGGGGGTGACTGCCTTTTATTTCTTTGTGACTTTGGAGAAGCCATTTCCCTCTCTAAATATAAATTGTGTGTGTGTGTGTGTGTGTGTGTGTGTGTGTACACACACATACACACATATATATATAATCTGTATATACATATATGTGTATGTATCATATATAAATTACATATAATTTGTAGATATTATACATATACATATAATGTGTATATACATGTATATGTGTATTTATAGTATATATAAATATATATAATATTACACTATATACATTATATATACTGTTGCATTATATAAAAAGGAGAGCCAGGAGAGGACCACATCATTGGATCTGCCTATAGCTACTCCAGGCCAAGTTAAAGGCTGGGACCCTGGCCTCCAGTTCTATCCTGACCTAGCCTGCATTGTAAGCAGCCGCAGGGGACAGGAACCTCCCATTATGCATCCCATGAGACTCCAATCCAGGGAAAGTTGTTAAGCTGGGAACACTTTGGTGCCTTCCTCTGCTAGAAGAGGGACCCAACAGTGCAAAAACTGGCTGAAAATACATGAAGGAAAGACCTAAAGAGGAGAGAAATAAAGGGAAAAGATTCTCCTTAATGCATGAATTTTTTTTTTCCCTAACAAATTTACAAACATCACCTGTCTCAATCATGGAACACACTTGATTCAATGCTCCCAGATGTTGAAATAGACCTACAGGTCCAAGGACTTCTTGGATGGACAGGCCCCAAGCCCCTGCTCCTGAAGTCATTTCCTATAGTACTACATGATATAATAAGCATGACATAATAAAAGAATCAAGAGAAAGAAAGAAAGAGAGAGAGAGAGAAAGAAAGAAAGAAAGAAAGAAAGAGAGAGAGAGAGAGAGAGAGAGAGAGAAAGA
>JAJPUD010001183.1:202214-263262 GCA_023553655.1 Myrmecobius fasciatus | reverse complement strand
AGAAAGAAAGAAAGAAAGAAAGAAAGAAAGAAAGAAAGAAAGAAAGAAAGAAAGAAAGAATGCAGGAGTTTGTGTGTCTGAATTCTGTCTTAAATTTGATTCTTTTTGTTCTGTGATAGAATAGTAGAAACCTGTTAAAGTGACATCCCAAATGCTCAGGTCTGACCACATCACACCCCACTCACTAACTTCAGTAGCATCCTATTGCCTTCAGGATTTAATGCCTCTTTTTGGTATCTAAAGCCTTTCACAACCTGGCTTTGACCTACTTTTCCAATCTTATCAAAGCCCCCTCCCCAATATCTCCTCAAGGCAAATCATTCCACTTATGATTGGCCCTCATTAGGATGGAGTTATTCGCTTTTATCTCTCTGGGTTCCATTTTCCTCATCCATAAAATGGGGATAATAATAGCGCCTGCATCACCCGGCAACTGTGAGGGTCAAGTGAGATATGTATAAAATGCTTTGAAAACTTGAGGAGCTTATGGAAATGTCTGACATCATCATTATCTCTATTATTATTGCCTTTTTGTGTTGTCTCCATTTACAAGGCCTCCGCCATCTTGTATGGTGTCCTTTGGGGTGTCTGTAGACTGGAGTTTGTAAGGTTGGAAAGGAGAGAAATAACTTTCTCTCTTGGTCTTTTGGGTTTCTGTAGCCTGGAGGATGTCCTTGGAGCTCAGGAGGTGGGAAAGCATTCACTGAGTATAATCAATCACTTGTTCCAGTCATTCTGAGGGAGAATTTGTGGATTGGAGAGGAGGGAATTAGCACCATCTTCTGGTGGCAGTGGTGAAGCAGTGGGACCACCTGTGGTCCCATCTCTTCATCCCTGTGGGTGGCAGAGGGCTATAGCAGATTGATGGCACATTGACTAGGAAAATTAAACTTTTCCCACTTATGACCCCTTTTATCCAAGAAATTTTTATACAACCCTGGGCATATATTTTACAGGTATATAAAACAGGTATACAAATCAAACATTTATTGATAATAAATCATAAAAAAATCATTTTATTTTAGCTTTTTATTTTCAAAACATATACATGGATAGTTTTTCAACATTTATCCTTCCAAAACATTGTGTTCCAAATTTTCCCCTCCTTCCCCCCCATCCCCTCCCCTAGATGGCAAGTAATCCAATATATGTTAAACATATTAAAAAATATATTAGTTCCAATATATGTAAACAATTTATACAGTTATCTTGCACAAGAAAAATCAGATCAAAAAGGAAAAATGAGAAAAAAAAAAACAAAATGCAAGCAAACAACAACAAAAAGAATGATAATGTTATGTTGTGATTCACACTCAGTTCCCACAGTCCTTTTTCTGGATGCAGATGGCCTTCTTCATCACAAGATATTGGAACTGGCCTGAATCACCTCATTGTTGAAAAGAGCCACGTCCATCAGAATCGATCATTATATAATCTTGTTGTTGCTGTGTACAATGATCTCCTGCAAGAAATTTATTTTAAAACAATTCTTTAGTATACATATAATTTTACCATTTATTAAAGATAAATTAGCCAACTAATGAAATGGATGTATTTGTTTATTTTTACATAAAGAATTAAATTTTGGTGAAATATTCCATACGTTTTACTTTTGCCAAATTTTTCACAACCCCCACATTCAGTTACCTGACCCCATGTGCGGTCAGGACCCACAGTTTAAGAAGCTTTGGGTTAGAACATCAATGTAAAAATGTGAACTATTTCCTTCTTTTAAAAAAATAAGTTAATATCTTTTGGTTTTGTCTCACAAATTTGTCTTTGAGTCCCTTCTGCTCCACCTCTCAGAGAACCACCCATTATGTTTTACTGAAGTTTTATGTTTAGTGATCATAAATATATTTTTCTCCCTCTCACCCTATCTACCCCATTAAAACAAAACAAAACAAAACAAATTCCTCGTGACAAATGCGTATACTCAAGCAAAACAAATTCCCAGCTTGACTGTGTCAAAAAAAAAAAAAGTCTCATTCTGCACACTGAGTCCTCATTATTGGGACATAACAAACACGCTTCATCATCAGTTCTCTGGATAGTCAGTGCATTGAGCAGAGATTATGGCTTTCTAGATCATTTGTTTTTATAGTGGTCTTGTTATATAAATTCTTCTCCTAGTTTTGCTCATTTTAACCATTTAACCATTATAGTTTATCAATCTTCAAAATTGCTCATTTTTATAATTTTGACATTATTAGTATAAATGGTTCTCCTGCTTTTGCTCATTTTCCCCACATCCATTCATACAAATCTTTTCATGTCTCTTTGAAATAATCAATTTCCTCATTTCTTTCAGCACCATAGTACTCTATCTCATTCATAGACCATGGTTGATTTAGTTATCTCCAATTGATGAACATCCCCTCAGTTTCCTTTTTCAAACAAAAAAAGTCACCACAGAAAAAGTGGCTATATATAGAATTGTACATATAAGATCTTTTCCTTTTTTTTTTTAAATCTCTCATGAGTTAGTAGGGATATAGTTGGGTCCATGAGCCCATAGAATTTAGTGACTTTTTGGATATAATTCCAAATTACTTTCCAGAATGGAAAGCTTCACCAACAGTGCATCAATGTGCTTTTTTCCCTCCACAGCTCCTTCAGCATTTGTTTTTCCCCTTTTAGTCATCCTTGCCAATCTGATGGGTTTCTGGTGGAATTTCAGAATTGTATTAGTTGCCATTTCTGTAATTAGCAGTGACTTAGAGTTTGTTTTTTTTTTCTCAAATGGCTATACATAATCTGGATTTTTTTTCTCTGTTTATACCCCTAGACTATTTACCAATTGTCTTCTCCCTTTCTTGAGTCCCATATGGGGTAATGCTGTAAACATTGCTAGTTATGCACAGACTCTCTGGTTTCTGAAGTAAATTCTTTATGTATTCTTTATTGTGTAAATAAAATTGGTAACAGAGATTTTAAAGGCAGTGGTTGGCTTGGCCAACAACTTGAGGGCAGAAGGTTGGAAAAGGATAGAAAGTAGAGAAAAATCATAAAATCTATAAATCCAGAGCTAAAAGGGGCCTTACAGGTCATTGAGTATTAATTCTTTTTTTTTAAAGCGTATTGAGGTCCTGAATGACTATGACTTGCTTAGGTTCACATAATCAGTATCTAAAGCAGAATTCAAATTTGGGTTTTCCTGACTCTATAACACAGAACATAGGGAAAATAAGGGGGATTGAAGATCTTCTTTATTAAGAGACAACATGGTATGGAAGAAGGATGAGAGTGAGTCAGTGAAGACTCCCAGGTCTACCAGGAATTAATTAACTGTGTGACCATGATCAAATCACCTAATCTCTCTGGGAATTAGCTTCCTCACTTCTAAAAGCAGAAAATAGCACTTCATGGCCTCTCAAATCTTACTAACTCTCAGCTTACATGACTTTTTGGTCTACTGCAGAACTCAGTGTTTGTGGGGACAGGGAGGCTTGGGAATGTGTAGAACCATTATCAACTAGACTCCTAGAAGCCTCCAACTTTTCCAGCTTGGTCTTCATCTGGAAATTTTAAATTGTGGACTAAATTGTCCATAAGGCTCCTTCTGTCTCCAACATTATTTGATCTATGTTTTGAGGTCTCTCTCAGCTTTTACAATTCATGTTATTTTTAATTGGCTCCAGGTCTCCCCATCTCACCCAACCTGAAAGTGCCGTAGTTACTTAGAGGATTCATCCCACTGCTACATGCAGGGAGACTTTGACCTGGCTGCTCCATTGACTGGTAACAAGCCTGGAGCATTCTATGTGCTGTCCCACTCTACCTCACCATGTTTGTGGCAGATTTAATGCATACGCACTCCATTGGCTTAAATCCCAATGCAGCTAATAATTCTCAAATTCAAGCAATTGCAGTAGTCTCAGCTTCCCCAGTAGCAAAAATGAGGGGCATGACTATGTTCTAAGACCCCTTCCAGTTCTGACAATCCATATTCTAAGGTCTCTTCTAAGACGTCCCATGTTCTAGGTTCTAAGGTCTCTTCAAATTAAGACATTCCATGTTCTAGGTTCTAAGGTTTTTTCCTAGCTGAAACAGTCAATCTGCTAAGTTCTAAGGTCTCTCCTAAGATATTCCATCTTCTAAGACCCTTCCAATTCTGACATTCCATGTTTTAGGCTCTAAGATTTCTTCTAGCTCTAACATTCCATGTTCTAAGTTCTAAGATTTCTCCTAAGATAGTCAAATTAAGTTCTAAGGTCTCTTCTAAGACATTCCATCTTCTAAGATCCCTTCTAACTCTGACAATCCATGTTCTAAGTTCTAAGGTTTCTTCTAGCTAAGACATTCCTTCCAATTCTGACATTACATGTTCCATGTTCTAAGATCTGTTCTAGCTATGATATTCTATGTTATAAGGACCTTCCAGCTCTGGGACTCTTCATTCTAAGGAACCCACCTTCTCTCACACCCTACACCTACCTTGGTTCTTTGGAGTTCATTTTCTGTATTCTAAAGTTTCTTTCAGCCCTAGCACTCTTTATTCTTAGATCTATCTCCTCCAACTTTGATGTTCCATGTTCTTCCCTAGAATTCAAAGTTTCTCCCACTCTTGATGTCAAAGGGCCTTTCCAGGTCTAATATTTTGGTCTAAAGTTCCTCTGAGCTTTCTCTACTCTTCCCCGTAGCCTTCTTGTCCTGTAAGATCATTCCACCTCTACCTGGCTTCCCTTTCTCTGACCTACAGTTCTTCTCAGAACTATCATTTTAAGGCAAGTACCCAGACCAACCATGTTTATTCCTTCATTCTTCTCCAGGCTTCACTCCTGATTTTCTAGACTTCTTTCTTCACCATGCTCCTCCTCAAGCATCTTCTTCTCCAACTAACCTCCATCCTCCTTCCCCTTTTACCTCCTTTTTCTGTACTGTGTTGCCCCAGTAGAATGTAAACACCTCAAGGTCAGAGACTGTTTTCATTTTGTTTATATATGTATCCCAAATAATTAGCACAAAACCTAGCACACAGTAAGTCCTTAAAAATGCTTGTAGGCTTGACTCTTAGTTCTGTTGCTCTTTGTTCCAAGGTCTAAGATTCTGTCTAGCTCTACCTTTGAATGAGTCTAAGAGCTTTCTGCCATTTGTTTTAACCAAAATTGAGCTGTCTCCTACCCCCAGGGATTTAATGCACAGAACTTGAGGTGGGGGCCTCTGCTGCTCCCTCTTTCAGCTTTTGGATCTATTAAAAAGTAGGGGATTTGGACACAAGAGATTAAATTAAAATGTTCTTTTATAATTAGGAACTCCATGGAAATTCACTGAGACAGTCCTAGAACATAGTTGTCTCCTGAACATCTCACTTAAACCTAGCTCCAGGGGTGGGTCTGCCTACTCAGATTTATCTGATATTCTACAGAACCCTTTTTCTATCTCTAAGCAACCACAAGTTCATGTCCAGGGCAAAAGCAAATTGGGGAAGGAGACAGAGTGCTAGTTAAGATTAACTCTTCTCCTGCTGACTTAAATCAAACAATTTTTAATGTGTTATGAGTAAGGAGTGGAGGACTTAAAAATCACCCCAACCCATTTCAAGTAAGTAATAAAATGCTATATTCTTCAGGCACTTTAGTTAGGGGGAAACAATCAATTCATTTCCATTATAGGTTTGTCTCAATCTTTCAGCCATAGGCTTTAGATTAGGGGTCTATGATCCACAAGCTTGGATTTTAGTCCAGTACAAGTGGCTTCTTTTGTAATCCTGTATATTTTATTTTATGCATTTAAAGATGACATTCAGAGAGGGGGTCCATAGGTCTCACCAGATAGCATGAACAAGGGATCTGGGATACATTAGACTAAGTGTGACATTGTTCAACAAGCAAATTTGGATTGGCTGAGGAAATCTGAAAATTGGAATTGGTTGAGGGATTGTCTCTAAAATATCAAATTACTTTAGAATCAAATTTATTAGATAAATCTGAAGAACTTTGAGCCAAGCAAGTGAGTTCCAGCAAAACCACAGAACCAAAGAGAAGGGAGAAAGGTCCTCCTTCCCCCTCCCCTTTGGCTAGCTTTCAAGTTTCCAAGAGTCTGGGGCAGGGGCAGTAGGAGGGGGGAGGGAAAAAGGGGGATGATAGTTCCCAACCTAGCATCATCCCCGGAACATCAATGTCAATAACCAAAGATGGATTGGGCATTTAGTCCACAGTTTGTCTGGGATATCAAAGACATGAGCAAAAAGTAGCATTATAGATTTAGTGCTAGGAGACACCTTTGAAATCACTGAGTTTTTCCTCTCCTCTATTTGATGTAAGAACACATTGAACTGAGTGGCCCAAGGTTACACAGGCAATAAGTGGCAGAGTTGGGGTTTGAAACCAGGTCCTGGGACTCCAAATTCAGTGTTGTTTTCATTGCATCTCCTTATATCACCAAGCTTGGAAAGAGCTGCAGGAGCCAGCCTTGTAAAGACTGTAAAAGCCAGCTCTATAAAGTGATGAGATAGCTAATCATGGGACCTGTCAACAGGCTGGTCTGAAGGTCATTCTAAAAGAGCACTTCTAGAAAAAAGTGATAAACCCAACTCAGTAAGTTTCCAGCATCCCCAGGGGACTCCCCAGGAACCATCTCAGGGAGTCTTCCTGTGGACAGACATTTGTCAAGATAACATTCTAGTCACATCTCGTGTCTTAATTGGGGCTCCTATTTATAGCCATAACTGGGGAGCTAGATTCTAATGGAAATAGCTTTTATTCAATTGTTAGACCAGACTCCTAGGAACTCTGTCTGCTGTATTTAGCTCACTTATTTTTTTAAACATAATCTAAAGTGTACATCTTTGTCTTCCTCTTGCCATCTCACTAAAGGCCCTTTATTAGTTTGCATTTTGTCTAGACCGGCTCATTTGTAAGACTTCATTCAGGGAGCTAAGGTGGATGGGGGCAGGGGTGAAACTTCCAGGAACAACAAATTCACCATGCTCTCTCATCCTGGGTTCCTCCAACATATGATTTTACAGGTATTCCAACACAATTTAATCTCACTTATCAACTCATTTTTCCAGCCTGTTGAGATCCTCTTGAATCCTGATGCTTTCATCTATACCTTGCTTGGTGTTGAAAAGTTAACCATCTCTGTTTCCAGCCATCCAATCAATCAATAAATGAGCTTTTATTAAGAGCTATTATGTGTAGGTACTTGGCTAAGTGCTGGTGATACAAAGAAAGATCAAAATAATCTCCTCCCTTAGAATTGCCATTCTAATGGGAGAGAAAAACATAGTCCAGTACAAGTGGCTTCTTTTGTAATCCTGTATGTATACACATATATGTGTGTGTGTTTATACATATACATATATAACATATGTACATTGTACATGTATAATATATTTACACATACATACAAAAATATGTGCATGTATGTATATGTGTGTGGATATGGCTATGGATGGGTGGGTATACATGTATGTGTACATATGTATAGTATAAATGGGAAATAATCTCAGAGGGTCAGACTGGGGATGTCCAGGAAAAGCCTCCTGTAGAAGATAGAATCTGAGCTGAATCATGAAGGTAGAAAGGTGAGAGAAAATTGGCAAAAAGAGTAGTTAGTACAAAGATATTGAGTCAGGAGATAGTGTCTTATTCAAGGAAAAGCAAGGAGGCCAGTATTATTGGATCACAGAGTATGTGGAGAAAAGGTATAATAAGATGAAAAGTAGATAAAAACATTGACGATCACAAGGTTGGACACATAGTACCAGAAACTTTCAAATACCAAAACATCAAAACCTATCAACAACCACTACTCTGTTCAATTTATTCAGTCAGTCCCCAATCTGTGTCATGTGGCCCATCTTTTCTACAAAAGCATCTTGAAAGACCCAGTCAAATGCTCTAAGACCAAGTAAGAAATGAGAATGTATTCAACACAGTCCCATGAATTTCCAGATTAAGAATCAGAAGCCCTGATTTTATTCTAGTTTCTCATTGTATAGAGTTTTTATAAGCCTCAGAGAAGGTGCTAATTGAATTGGTAGAGGGGGTTTCCTCATCTGGGAGTTTCTTATACTTTATTAATATTTTCCCTATTGGTTTAGCTGCCTGTGCTTAAGGTCTTTAACTGAGTTTCCTTACAACTAAGATCTTTGGCAATTTCAGTCTTTCTTTTTTCTTTCTTGTCTCTGTCACTCCATTTTTGACTCCTTCCCCTTTAATGGCATTTCCCTAAGGGCTGAACCTCAAAAATGTTTCAACTTCCTCCTAGACCAAAGAATTCACATTTCACCTGTGACCCCAACCCTAAGTGACTTCTGGAAAGACAAATGGGCTCAGATGGATTCTAGTTCCCTTTCTCCCAGGCCCAGCAGAGTGCAACTCTCATTGACATCTTGCCCAGTTCTCTATTTTCTGCAGATCTCTGGCTGAGATCTGCTGTAGCACAGAGTTCTACCACTTTTCAGTTCCAGCCAGAATAAGCCTCTGCCTTTTAGTTTTTTCACTGCACAGAGGAAAGGGGATACAGATGGAGGAGTTGAGTTCTATTGCAAGTTTGTGAATCAGTTTTGCAGTCCCCTTGCTAGAATATGATACCTAGTAAAAGAAGGAGTGCTGAGTGAGTACATTAGGGGATAGATATTAATCACCTTGGATACCCGTCAGTTGGAGAATGGCTGAATAAGTTATGATATACAAATGTTATGGAATATTATTTTTATAAAAAAATAATCAGCAGGAGGATTTCAGAAAGATCTGGAGAAGCTTATGTGAACTGATGGTAAGTGAAGTGAGTAGAACCAAGAAAACATTGTATACAATAACAAGATTATATAATGATCAATTCTGATGGACCTGGCTCTTTTCAGCAATAAGGTGATTCAGGACAGTTCCAATGGTCTTGTAATGAAGAGAGCCATTTGCACCCAGAGAGAAGACTGTGGAGAATGAGTTTGCATCATATTATAGTATTTTTACTTTTTTGTTGTTGTTTGCTTGCTTTTTGTTTTCTTTATCATTTTTCCCCTTTTTGATCAGATTTCCTTATGCAGCATGATAATTGTGGAAATATATATAGAAGAATTGCACATGTTTAACATATATTGATTGGATTCCTTGCTGTCTAGGGGAGGGGTTAGGGGAAAGGAGGGAGAAAAAATTTTGCCCTACAAGGTTTTACATGTAAATGTTGAAAATTATGTATATATTTTGAAAATAAAAAGCTTTAAAAATAAAGAAGAGATTAATCTCCTTGCTGCTAGTTCATTGTGTTTTTTTACCTTATTAGAGTTCTTAGTGTCATAGACCATAGAGATAATTGAAATTGTTTCATCTCTGGTATATAATTCCTATTTTAGAGAGGTTTGAGAGATTATGAGAATCACAAGAAGTGTCCTCCAACTTATTAGTTACATCAGATTTCTTTCTACCAAAAAAATCATATTTCCACTCCCCACTCTTATCCTAACTCCCATTACCATCTATAAGCCTGAGTGTGTCACTTGGTTACTCTGAACTTCAATATCCTCTTCTGAATAATAAGAGAGCTGAACTCAATAGCTCCTTCCCTCTAATATTCAGTGATTCAATTAAGGTTAGCTACCTAGACATGCAGACATGTAAAATGACTTGCCTGCAACTTAGAATAGGCAATATTCGTTATTCACCTAGTGGTTGCCAACCATTGGTAATTAGGAGAACTGTATCCTGACCCAAGCAGGTCACTTTACATCTAGTGTTGTACCATAGCCAAAAATCACCCTTGCTAGGCCCTGCCCTAGAGGTTGGCAGAGAGAGCACAGTGTTGTACCACTCCCAGATTTATCACTTTTAGAATCTTCCCAGAGGCCTCCCACTCTGGGAACCTGCCCATTCTCCTTGCCTTTTGGAACTGGTCCATTCTTGTCTCTATCCGTCAATGGTCGTCCCATCTATTCAAAGAATAACAGATTAGATAATTGGAGTTATGGAGTGAGAGGAACTTATATATATATATATATGAGAGGAACTTATGTCCTGTCAATTGCCTTTTTCTCTAGTTTTCTCTAGTTTCTTTCCTTCTATCCCCAGCTTTCTGCTCTTCTCACTGTCCTATCTTGGACTAGATCAGAGTCTCCTTACCTTTTTGTGTGTCATAAACCTCCTTACCCCATTTGTTAGTCTGGTGGTCCCTTCTTAATAATAATAAAGGTTAATAATAATAATAATAATAATAATAATAATAAAAGTTCCTTCCAATTCTCGATCCTCTGACTTTGTGATCTGATGAATGTTGGAGCTGGAAGTGGAAGAGTGGCTACCAGACATAACTATGTATGAGTTTATTTCATTTCAGTCCAATTCAATAAAAAATAAATGTCCTATGCTTGGTGCAGAAGGCACAAAACTAGAAAAGGAGTTTTTGATCCCAAGCAGTCACTCTCAAATGGATCCTAAAAGACAGGAGGCTAAATAAATGGTAAAATAAACATGGAACTTTAGAGAGTATGATTGAGGCAAAAGAGAGCCAGATTATGTCCTAATAATAACCATTATGGTTATAATGGAAGAAGAGAAGAGCAAAATTTGGGAGGAGGGAGTCATATGGGTTCAGGAGAAAGTCATGTCTGAGGGGAATCATGTAGGCAGAGAAGGGTTTCAACTGAAAGAGATGAAAATGATGGTGAAAAGGAGTTTATCCCAGGCATGGACACCATAAGAAAAACCATGGACCCAGGACAGCAATAACATGACTGGTCAACATTAAACATGCACCAGGAGAATCTTCTTTCATAGAAAAGATAATAAACATGTCCTTCCTCTCAATCATAGAGGGTGAGAACTCTGGTGATAATTGGTACTTGAGCCAACCATCATAGAGGCAGGGTAGGGCTGTTGCGCTGTTCCATTGGGTTGGGAAGAAGGTCATAGATTTAATTATATTAAAAAATCATCATACACTATGACATTTTTAAAAAATCTCCCCCAGAGGTGATGAAAGTTCAAGAGTGACACTCTAGTCATTGCAAAACACACACACACACACACACACACACACACACACAGAACCAGAGGGTTTTTTTTTTTTTTTTTTGCAACATGTCAGTGTGGAGTATGAAGCTTCCCAAATGTTGCAGGAGAAGAAGCCAGTGAAAACAGCCTTGAAATAAGAAAAACCACTTTAAAAGATGCCAGACCACTGATGAAGGTAATGACCAATCAGTGCTTGAGTAGATCAAAAGAGAAACATTTTCCCCAACCCTTAGCAGAGGGGATAAAACAGATACACATTCAATCATGGTTGGGGAGTTTCATTTGCTTCTTTTTCTTTTCACAAGGGTGAGGAAGGAAAGGTGGGTAATAAATTAGGTGTGATGAAAAACAAGAAGAAAAAAACTAAGAAAGGAGCAGCAATGAAACATGAGAAAATAGCAGAGCAGAGGTTAAAAGGAGACCTGGACAAGCAGAATAGTGTGGGAACCACCATGGTAAATTTAATATATGCTTTAAAAACAAACTGTCCAGAACAGAACAGGGGACCTATGAGTTCATGTCCAATCCTCTTTGCTCTTCTTTGTATATTGAAATGTTCATGTTTGTTGATGTGGGTCAAGGTCATAATGAAACAAAATTCAAGGGAAAAGAGGCATTCTTTGTAGATAGCCAGCTGTGCCCTGAGGCTTCTCAAAGTGAGGAATTAAAAAAAGTGATGTTCGAGCCAGGGAAATGAGAGGCCTCCTGTATCACCCTGGGTGGAGTGTGCCCATCGGGGCAATATTGAGAAGAGTAGAATGACTCTTGTAAAGCAATCCAGCTGGGAAGGAAGAAGTCATAGATTAAAAGGCATCTTTTAAAGTGGTTTTCTTTATATCAATGCTGTTTTCACTGGCTTCTTCTACTGCAACATTTGGGAAGCTTCATACTCCACACTGACATGTTGCCCAACCCCCCCCCAAAAAAAACCTCTGGTTCTATGTGTGTGTGTGTGTGTGTGTGTTGCAATGACAATGTCACCCTTGAGTTTTCATCACCTCTGAGAGACTTTTTTTTAATGTCATAGAGTATGATGACATAGCTTTTAACCAGAAACCAAAAACAAAAAATAAATAGTCTAAAAAGACCTCATTCTTTCAGAAATCAGCTTGAGAAAGGAGAAAGGAAGAAGGAATGAGTCCTGGGCAAAAGAAACCAAGCCCCAGAGGCTGGGATTTGGACAAAAGTATGAAAACGGGAAAAACTGAGAAATGGCTAATTAGGATTTCAACCCTGAGATAGGCATTGGAAAGCTCTGCTGATGAGGAATCTCCTTGGCTCTTTGGAATACAGTAGACTCTTAATAAGTGCTTCCTCACTGATGACTGCTGAAGTGACTTCACCCTGTTTACCATACAAGGAAGGCACCATCATCCATCCAGTCATGTAGGTTAACCACCTTTGAGTCTTCCTCCACTTCTCTCTCCCATTAATTCCAGATTACTTGCCATGCTCCACTCAGTTACCAAGTCTTATTATTTCTATCTCTACATCATCTCCCAAATCCATCTGTTCGAATCCATTCTCATAACCTGGACCTTCTTATTTCAGAACCCTATCACCTCACATCTGGTCTCTTACAATGGCCTCCTAATCCAAATCTCTGCCTTGGGTCTCTCCCCTTACCAATCCAAACTCAGAGATAATATTCTTAAGACATGCTCTCTAAGTATAATATAGAGAATTCTTGAGTAAGGAAACTCCTTCTATCAATGAAAATTGGCACTCTTTCTTCAACTGTATAGCCTTTGAGAGTTGCTTAGAGCATTAAGAAATGCAACCCTATTTGACTCATTTTCTTCATCTGTAAAAATGAGTTGGAGAAATAAATGGTAAACCACGCCAACATCTTTGCCAAAAAAAGGCTCATAAACAGTCAGATGTGACTAAAAAACCCATATAAGATAAGGTATTCCCCTAAGTATGGGGGAAAAGGGAGAAGATATAGACAAAATAAGTCTATAATATCTATTCTAAAGCTTTTCACTGTGTGGATCATAACAAAATGTAACAAGTGCTTAAAGAGATGGGAGCACTCAATCATCTTATTTGTACTGGGCCAAGAAGAAACAGTTAGAACCAAACATGGAACAACTAATTGGTTTAAAAGTAAAAAAGGAATACAACAAAGCTCTACATTATCATTTTATTTATTTAACTTCTATTTAACTTGCCAAGAGAAATATGAACAATCTCAAATATGCTGATGATGTCACTCTAATGGCAGAAACTGAAAAAAAAATTAAGAAGCCTTTTAACTAGGGTGAAAAAAGCAGAATGTAAAAGCTGATTTAAAATTTTGCATCAAAAAACCCCTAAAATCTTGCCAATTGGTCCCATCATTTCCTGGCAGAGGGAATTGCTATCAAGAATGCAAAATGAAGATAGAAACTAGAAAAAAAGGAAGACAGAAGAAAAATGAAGTAAAACAAGGGGGGGAAAGAAGGAAGAATGAAGAAGAGGAAGAAGAAGAAGAGGTAGTAGAAGAAGAAGAAGAAGAAGAAGAAGAAGAAGAAGAAGAAGAAGAAGAAAAAGAAGAAGAAGAAAGAAGATGAAGAAGGAGAAGAAGAAGAAGACAAAGAAGAAGGAGGAGGAGAAGATAAAGAAGGAGGAGGAGGAGAAGAAAAAAAGAGAAGAAATTAAAAGCAGCTCCCCATGACTCTTCCAATTGTGTCTTAATTTGATTTACCCCAAAACCAGAGACTCTGGGGCAGCTGAAAAAAATCCAAACCCACAGAATGTTGATAAGTGGGATCCTTTGGATATTTTGGAGGAATATGAACAAATAGTCAGAGTGTGACCAGGTATACAAAGGACTTTTCATTTTTTTAACTAAAACTTTTTATTTTCAAAAATTATACATGGATAATTTTCAACAGTCACCCTTACAAAATCTTGTGTTCTAAATTTTTCCCTCCTTTCCCCCCACCCTTTCCCCTAGACAGCAAGTGATCTAATATATGTTAAACGTGCAATTCTTCTATACATATTTCTTTTTTTTTAATTTTTATTTTATTTGCATAACATGTGTGGGTAATTCTTCAACAATAACCCTTACATAGCTTTCCGTTACAAATTTTTCCCCCCAACTCCCCACCCCTCCCCTAGATGGCAGGATATCCACTACATGTTAATTATGTTAAAATATTGGCAAATCGAATATATGTATACATATTTCCAAACTTATTGGTGTGCAAGAAAAATCTTATCTACACAAACGATATATCAGATAAAGGAAATTCTATACATATTTCCCCAAATATCATGCTGCACAAGAAAAATCAGATCAAAAAGGAAAAAAAATGAGAAAGAAAACAAAATGCAAGCAAAGAACAACAAAAAGAGTGAAAACACTATGTTGTGATCCACACTCAATTTCCAAAGTTGTCTCTCTAGGTGCAGATGGCTCTCTCCATCATGAGACCATTGGAACTGTCCTGAATCATCTCATTGTTGAAGAATGCCACATCAAAGGACTTTTCTAAGTCCAAATCAGATAGAATGAGATGAGGGAGCCAGAAATAAGTCAAAAGTAAAATAGTTGCAAGGCAATCTCATTTGCTAAGATCCCAGTGGCTTTTTTTAGCTAATTCATGTGCTGCTAATTATTGCTGTTGACACTTCATTCTCAAAGAGGACCGTGACATGGAGGGAGGTGATGACATGACATGCAAGTGAAGGTGGGATGGGCAAAGTCACCTGTGTCACTTTCTTCTCCACCTCAGATTTGTTTTTATCTTACCACAAAGTTTCAGTTTCTGATACTTAGTAGATACTTAATAAATTGTAACAAAATGTGGTTAGTCCTTAAAGAGATGGGAGCACTAAATCATCTTATTTGTAACCAAGAAGAAACCAAACAAGTTAGAACTAAACATGGAGCATTAATAAATACTAATTAAATTTAACTTAATTAAAATAAATAGCTAAAGAAAACCCCAAAGGACTAATGATGAAGCATTTAATTCACCTTCAGAGAAATAACTGATATTGTTTGAATACAGACTGAAACATACTATTTCTCACTTATTTTATTCTTTTTCTTTTATTTGAATCTTCCTGTACCAAATGACTAATATGGAAATGTTTTACATGATTGCACTTATATAATCTATATCTGACTGCTTACTATCTCAAGAATGAAGGAAGAGAGGGAAGGAGGTCTAAAATGTGGAGCTCAAAACTTTAAAAAGTGTTTTAACATAAATGGGGGGGAATAAAATACACTTAATAATAAATAGCTGATAGAGTCCTACCTCTGGGGAGTCTAGTGCAAACTGAGAATAGTACATGGCTTAGAGACAGCATATCAAAAAGCCAGAAGATGGCAGCAAAGAGCAACCCAGCTGAGCTATCCAGCATGTCCCGGAGAAGGCAGCCCTTCTAAGGGGAGATTGCCTTCTCTGCCACCTGGGAGTCATGAGATCTCTTGATCTTCCCTATATGTGTCCCGTCCCCCAGTGCTCCTTTGGTAACTGGAAGCGTAGTGCACTCTAGAGCATCTTCTACTTGCCACCTTTTTCACCCCAAATTTGTTTTACATAATCCCAGGAGCATAGGCAAATAAAATAGGTATACAAATCAAACATTTGCTTATAATAAATCATAAGGAAATTCATTTTAAAAGCAATTCTTTAATATATGTATAATTTTATTATTTATTAAATACAAAAGCAAATTTGCATACTAATGAGATATATGTGTTTGTTTATTTTTACAAAAAAAGAATTAAATCTTGGCAGAATATTTGATACTGTAGGACATATAGCATCTTCAATGTTTTTCAGAGTTGATCAATATTTTGATATTTTGTTTGTGGCAGCCCTTTTTGTAGTGGCTAGAAACTGGAAACTGAGTGGATGTCCATCAATTGGGGAATGGCTGAATAAATTATGGTATGTGAATGTTATGGAATATTATTGTTCTGTAAGAAACAACCAGCAAGATGATTTCAGAGAGGCCTGGAGAGACTTGCATGAACTGATGCTGAGTGAAATGAGCAGAACCAGGAGATCATTATCATTATACACGGCAAAAAGACTATATGATGATCAATTCTGATGGACATGGCTCTCTTCAACAATGAAATGTTTCAAACCAGTTCCAATTTTTCAGTGATGAAGAAAGCCATCTACCCTCAGAGAGAGAAAAATGGGAAGTGAGTGTGGATCACAACAGAGCATTTTTTACTCTTTTCATTGTTGCTTGCTAGCATTTTATTCTGCTTCTTTTTTTTTAAACTGGTTTGATTTGATTTTTTTGTGCAGCACAATAATTATGTAATAATATAATAATAATAATATGCATATATTGGATTCAACATATATTTCTACCATGTTTAACTTAAAAAATAAAGACATTAAGATACTGAATTTTTTTTGATATTTTGCAACTCCCACATTCAGTTATGCAACCCATAATTTAAGAAGCTAAACTCTAGAGTATTATTCAGTCATTTCAGTTGTTTGTGACCTCATTTGGAGTTTTCTTGCAAAGATACTGGAGTGGTTTCCCATTTCCTTCTCTAGTTCTTTTTACATATGGGGAAACTGAGGTAAACAGGGTTGACTTGCCCAGGGTTACACAACTAATAAGTGTCTGAGACCAGATTTGAAGTCAGTTATTCCTGACTCTAGGCTCAGCTTCTTATCCACTTAGCTTCGTTACTCTATGTGTACAGGGCACATATTTCTTGTCATTTATCTAGCAACATTTTAATTAATTATGTGTTAAACTAATGTGTGTCCTCTGATAGTACTGTATATCAAAAGGCCTGAAATGTAGCTACTGTGGTGGAAGAGATTATATCCTTGTTACCCACTTTAGTTTATTTCTGTACCATTCTCTACCCACACATTTATAGAAATAATAAAATAAAATAAAAGAAGTTTATGTGTCAAATATGTATAATAATATATAAACCCTATAAATTATAAACCCTCAGGTTTTGCAGTTATTGGACAAATAACTATTGTCTAACTTATAATAGAACTTTCAGATATCAGTTATTGAGAATAACCAATTCTCACTGCAAACTTCTCTCTGACACAGGACCCAAAGTTACCAGACCAAAAAATCCAAAGGAATCCAAAGAAAAGACTTAAGACTTAAGAGGCATTAGCTAGGAGGACTGAGCTTTTTATTCTACTGAGTGTAGAAGTTGGTAACTGGGACTGAGCATCTCCCCTGGGGAGTGGAGAGCCTTCAAAAGCCTTCACTCAGACTTTCCTTCACCTGTCCCAGAGGCATATTTTCCAGTGTATTTTTTTTTTTTGCCATACTCACCTGCTTCTGGAGCTCACCTACTTCATGAAAGTCATTGAGCATTAAAGTTTACATTGATTTAATTTGGGGAGTCTTGTTACTGACTTATTTGCTGATTTTTTTAACCTCTTTGTCTTTTTTTAACAATGACTGTCATTATAGTGTTTTTGCAAATATGTTTCAAGGGCAGCAAGAAAACATGATTAAAAACCCATGAAACAATGGATTTTGTTACATTAGAGCACCTAGTTAAAAAAATACTTTCATGTGTCTTTTCAAGAGGTACACAAGGCATCCTTGCACTTAGCTTTTTCTTCTTCTAGTTTTATTATAATGAGAATGCCATGACTAATACAATCATTTCACTTTCAGTCCATTGGACAATTCTATCACATTTAGAATAAGAACAATGAAGTTAAAACTTAAAGATGGTAATTTCCCCCTTGGATAACATCAGGAGACCAGGATATATTTTGAATCAACAGCAGCACCAGACCCAACATGGCAACCAGAAAATGACTGGTGAAGGAGTTAAAAGAAATGCACAAGTATAGAACGAAAACTTCTATAATATGCAAGTTGATGAAGCTAATTTATTGACTTGACATGTACTAATCATTCTTGATGATTCTCCATATGATAAGAGAACTTTCAGAATAAAAATCAATTTCCCAGAAGGATATCTGTTCAAATCGCCTAAGAGCACATTTAAAATAAAGATTTACTACTCTGGCATCAATTTTTTTAAAGGGCAGGTCTGTCTGCCAGTAATTCATGTTGAAAACTGAAAACCCAGTACCAAAATTAACCTAGTCATCATTTCCTCATAGAGCCAATTAACAGCTGAGCATTACTTTCAGGCTGACTAAGCTGGAGAATACTCTAAGGACTGGAAATAATGCTGAAGAGTTTATACAACAAAATGTTGGGGGATGAGATGGAGGACTAAAATCTTCCATGACTAATTTTATCAAGTATTATCACAGACCCAGAGCGGTGCATTTCTATCACCCCACAAAGCAGGACTATCTGGAAAAAGGCAGGTGCCATCACTAGGGGATAATTAGTGACAGGTCATCACTTTCCAGTTTTCATAATCAAAAGTGATCTAAGTGAACCTGTCATAAAATAATTCAAAACTTAACATGAATTGTTCCCTAGAGAACTAGTTATCAAGTAGCTAGCCTATTTCCTATAGGAGTGAGCTTCTTTATTTAGTTCATCTGTCATCTGAAAGTAGACTTGGCTCAGAACCTTTCCTGTAATACTTCTCTCATTCTCTATGACCTTTAAAAGTCATTACCATTGGATTAGTAGTCAACCTCATCTGCCATATAGCTCTTTGGTTTCTCTTCAATGACTGAAATTACTGAGGGAGCTGATGCTTTTTTGCCATTTCCCTGCTCATCTTGGATATCAGCTATTCCCCATTGACTATTTTTTGTCCTGTACTTTACAAAAGACTATAAATTGTTCACCTTGGCAAGGAACCCAGAAGCCAAACAGGAATGGAACAACTCTGCTTTCTCTGTATCTTCCCTTATCATCTTTCCATTCACCTTTCCATTCTTTTCTCTGCTAAACTCCCAACCCTTCTCCCCCACTTATCTTTTAAAAAAAGAAAAAACACCCCTTATTGTCCTCAGCTTTCCTCCAGACTAAGCTCTCCCTCTTCTTACAAAAGCATTCCATGCATTCTGTATTTATTCTTTATTACCTGCTCTTGATTTGATATACTGGACATGTCTTTTTTAAAGCTGAGTCAATTGCTGAGATCTCTGTGCAGCTGTATTGATTTCTTTATACTCTTTCCCTCATGTTCCTCCTTGGAATAATTTCTCATTGTGGTATCAGAATTTCATTTCTGAGGGTACTATTGCAATTATTATTATCCCCATTTTGCAGAACATGAAGTAGAGACTCAGAGAACAGAAATGATTTGTCACAGGATCCTTAGTTAACAATGGCTAGTTCTAGATTGGAAATTTCATTCCCTGGTAAATTGTTTATAAGACCTGTTAGCCCCTATCAGTGGAACCTAACAGATTGTGAGAACCAGACTTTCCCCCACCACCAATGGGTCTATCCAAGCACTACAGGACACAGACATTTTCAAAATCATTATCTGTTGTTCAAGTGTCCTTTGGCATAAAAGCATACAGCAGAGAGAAGGTGTCTGCAATGTTTCTCCATGAACATCGAGAAGTGATTTTCCCTCTCTGAGCTTTAGGTTCCCTGGTGAGGAGGTAAGACTGATTGATGTCTAAAGTAGTTCCCACCTCCTCAAATCTCCTGACTTCAAAAGTTTCCCCTTTTCTGTGAGCTGGATTAATACTCACATTTGATTTAGGAAAGGTAGGTTTCAGCCCCCCATTTGCTGCCTAGAGTGACCCAGGGCCCATCCCTAGTACTGCCATTCCAATGTGTCTCTTTCCTCTTTGCATGAGCCCTCACTTTCTCAAAGGTATAGATGATTTTTCTTGTGCAGCTTGATAATTGTGGAAATAATGTAAAGAAGAATTGCACATGTTTAACATATATTGAATTACTTGCCATCTAGGGGAGGGAACAAAAATTCTGCAAGGATGAATGCTAAAAATTATCCATGCATATGTTTTGAAAATAAAAAGTCTTAATAAAAAATAAATTATAAAAAGTACAGATAAAAGCTGTTCAACTGAGCCCCTCCAGGACATACCCCCCCCCAAAAAGGATGTACTCTCAAGGAGTGTCTTCAGTAAACTTCCTTTCCATTCCAGTCAATCTAGAGTAAGTGTGGGTTTCTCACTTTCACTGTGAATAAACACTTAAAATATCATCTCACTTGTGTGAGACTGAGAATGCTAATTCTAGTCCAGAATTTAAGAACTAGAAATGGATTGGCACGTTGAGCAGACATAAATTCTGATGGAAGAGACAAATGGGCAGAATTCTAATGTACTTCACAGACTCCCCACCTTTGCCATAGACATCTTGAACACTTTTATAGTATTTTTTTTAAGATTTCCATGAGAGAGTGGCTCATTCTGCTGAAGCTTTGTTCTATTGCTACTCCCACCACATTTCTGGGACTCTCCCATGGTCTAAGGAGCAAGTTGAGAACAGGGACTATCTTGGGGGATTTTTGTAATTGTGCTTCTAAATGCCCAATACCCTACAGGGGCTGACACACAGTAGGGATTCAATTCATGTTTGTTGGTTGTTTGATTTAGGAATCTTTTACATTTGTCTCTATGTGTGTGCAGTGTAGCCTTGCAAAGGATAATAATGATAACTACCACTTAAATTGTGCTTATTTTGTGCCACTTTACCAATATTATTTCATTTGATCCTCACTGTAATGAGGATATTATTATTCCCACTTTGCAGATGAAGATATTGAAGCCAACAGACATAAAGTGACTTACCTGCCCAGGATCACAGAGCTAGAGGCTAAACTTAAATTCAGACCTACCAACTTCATACCCACTGAACTGCCTCACAGCCTAAGGTAACAATTCCTTGAGGGAAGGGAGACTTTTTCTCCTTAGTCTGTAGCCCTAGAACCGGTCCCACAAATGATAGCAGGTTGAACTGAAGTCATTTAACAAAGGTCCCAAAGCCCAAGGCAGAGTTAAGCTTGACTCAGAGGCTAGTTAGGGTCCTTCTGCCCCATGTTGTCCCATTGACTTTTCTTTAAGAATTCAAGGAAGGAGTTTGGGGAAGGAAAATCTTTTTTTTTTTTAAGCTTTTTATTTACAAAACATATGAGTGACCTTTCAACATTGACCTTTGCAAAAAAAACTTTTTTTCCCCAAGCTTTTCCTTTCCTTCCCCCCACCCCCCACCCCTAGATGACAGGTAATCTAATACATGCTAGATAGGATAAATTATATGACAAATACAATACATGTATACATATCTATACAGCTATCTTACTGCACAAGAAACATCAGATCTAGAAAGAGAAGAAGAAAAAAACAACCTAAGAAGGAAAACAAAATGCATGGAAATATTCACAGAAAGCGTTAAAATGCTGTGTTGTGGGGGGAAGGAGAATCAAGGAGGGTTCTTACCTTCCCACTTTTTTTTATCAGGTTGCATGCAAGGATATTGGAAAAGAGTCATGCATCCCACTTTCTACTCACTTCTCCAAATGAAAAATGACACAAGCCATCCCCATCCCCAATGTCTCAATTTACTATCACTCTCAGCCTTGGCTCCAGAAGGTCAAGCTCAAGGATATCCATGAGGCACGATGGGTATGAGGCTGCCAGGATCCTTTCCACTGCTCAGTGTCCCCCAAACCAAGGTTTGAGGGCTAGGATGGGAAGGAAACTCTCTGTGGAGACTCTGAGGCCCAACTCTGCCACTAACTCCTTTTTGCTCTTAGATGACACGCTGTCTCTCTAAAATGAGAGAATGGGAAGTCTGTTCCTGGTCACACTCTGAAGTGGCCGCAGGCATAAATGCCACCTGTTATTTGTCTTCCAGGGCTCCAGTCTGCCAATCTCCTTGGCTCGTTGAGTGCTGAGGTCAGCTCTCACTTAATTTTACAAATGCAATAAAACAGATCAGCAGAAAATGAAATGGGCTTGCCTGGTCTTCTTCCACAGGGCTAATGAAAACAGACAGACAGCAAGGAAGTCAAGAGCTGGGAGGCCTGGAGCCTCAGGCTTCCTTTCTCCCTTGGATCCCCACCATTTGGCAGGCTGCCTTGGGATTCCCAGGGCTCTAACGATCTGATCTGGAAGCCAGGCTTGGCAACAAAAGTACTCTGAGTTTCAGTGCTTCCCATGTTGGGGGGGAAGTCTGCACTCATTCATTAGGCAAAATTGTCTTTTTATTTGATGTCTTAGAAATTGGACTGGTCCCCGGCAATGTACCTGTGAGATTGTCTCAGTGACATCCTTCCCCATCCATGCACTTATCAATATATCTATATATTATATAGATATAGATATAAGTATCTATATCTATTTATCTATAAATATAGATATAGATATAATCTTCCTAAGTTCAAATCTGGTCTCAAACACTTACTAGCTGTGTGACCCTGGGGCAAGTCACTTAACCCTGCTTGCCTCAGTTTCCTTATCTGTAAAATGAGCTGGAGAAGGAAATGGCTAACCATTCCAGCATCTCTACCAAGAAAACCCTCAAAGGATGAATACAACTGAACAATAACAATAAACAAGTCAGTTAAACCCCTACATCCACTAGCATCTATTCATGAAAAGTGGCTAAGCATTATCACCAATTAGAGAATGACATAAGTAATCACTGGGTTCTTATAAGAAATGATGAGCTTAATAATTTTTTTTAATGGAAAGAGTTGCATAAAATAATGAAGAGTAAAACAAGCAGAACCAGAGAACATTGTATACAGTAACAGCAATAAAGTTCTAAGGACAACTTTGAGCAATTAAATAATTTTGACTATTATAAATATCCCAGTAAAATACAAAGGACCTAAAAAAGAAGATGTTATCTGCATCCAGAGAAAGAAATGACAAATAGAAGTATATGCATTATATAGATTTATGCACATACACACATATTTATTTATGTTATATGGTAGTCATGGGGGGTGAAGGAAAGGGAAAAAAGAAAGCTACATGATAATTTTATTATATATTTTAAAAGAAAAGCAAATTGTACATAATAGACTTGCATTTTCATGTGCAACTGTCTTTTTTTTGTTCTACTTTGTAATGGAAATGTTTATTTTTATTTCTAAAGTTCAGAATAAAAAAGTGAAAAAGATAAAAATTAAAAATAATTAAAGATAATAGTCAATAAACACACACACTCACATAAAATAGGGGCCATTCCTTCAAGCTAAGAATCACCACATGGGCTTAGTAACGGCACAAGTGAAAGTTAAGTTCTAATGACAGCAAAGAGTAACGGACTGGGAGAAGAGTATTATCTCAGAGCCAAAATGAGTGGAACCTTCTGAGGCTCTAAGGGAAGAGAATTGGAGTTGGGAGAAAACATTCTTGGACTAGACAGATTCCAAGCTACAGCCTGAATCAACTTCTCCTCTGGCCAGTGAGGCCTCTGAGACAAAGGTGGATAATAGAAGTGATATGTCCACTTGAAATAATGATATATCTCTTATGAATATGCTTTCTATGTTTTGGTTAGATATTATATAGTCTATACATTTTTCATTTCATTGCAGTCCAAATAGCTCCCTTTCAAGATTTCTGCAACTCTTAAATTCTCTCTTTATAGATAGATAGATATAGATACATAAATAAAATCTTAGTCAAGTCCTCTTTGTATACTCCAGGCAAATTGATCGCTCAAATATTATTGAATTTTAAGCCAGACTATAATTTTAACATATCTTTCCATGCTCAAAATTCCTATAAATGTTACCTCAAATCATATTGGGTTGGAGTCCAATGAGAGAGAATGGGGGACATTTTGGACACAGATTAATGATCATTCAATATGATTCTGGCCCACTTGAGCCTGAAAATATAGAGCACCATATTAACATTTTCTTTTTGGACTCCTCCAACAACGTACATGACAACTGTCCATGCTTGTATGCTTTATGCAGTTCTTATACTCCTAAGTTCACCTTGGAGAGTTCTCCCAGGCATTGGAAGCCTTCTTTGATTTTTGCTGATATCCCATATCCCCTGTGACTGTTTATTCTTGTCCTTCTTCAAAGAAATTCTCCTTCATCAATTCAATGTTGCAGCCTGCTCATGCCCACACTACACCTCTCCATTGCTTTCTGGCTGATAGGCATTTTGAACTCTTCCAAGATTTGCATGGCATATATTACTTCCAGATAGCATTAGCATTCACAGGAAACCAGGGGTCATTGTGGGAGTTTTGCCATTTCCTAAAGGTGACCCAACCCACTTTCCTCCTCTGGGTGTCCATCTGTCCTGTTGGTGCTAATTGACACATTCTATAGGTGTCTATTTAAGGGCATCTTGAAATCTGAGCACTAAACCTTCTTCATCCACTTTGTCCTTCCCATATGAATGATCAGGCTAAACTCCTTGAGTAATTGTGGATTTCTCTCAAGAGGCTTTGTAATATTCCAAGGCTTAATGCCACCAGCACAAAGTCATCCACCAACAGGAGTATTTGGAGGGCATTGCCATGCACAGACAATCTTTGTTCTGTGATGAATCTCCTCCATCTCAATAACAAATACCTCGAATGAATATCCATCTTCCTGTTTTATGCCTTGCTTGGGGTTTATAGTCAGAGGATAATTGAATAGAATGGTTTCTGGTATCATATTTCAAAGGATAATTATTATGCATAGACAGGAGACACCTTGTGAAAGAACCTTTAAAAGAGATGCTTATATAAATCCAATACCATCTTATAATCAATAACCAATAAGCACAGCGAGATCTATACAGCTGAGGGACACCAGAGCACTAGAGTGAGAAAGATTTGAGTTCAAATCCAGATTTAAATACTAGTTGGGTGACTTGGTCAAGAAACCCTGTGCTGATAAATATTTAACAACTGGTTCTTTTTTTTTTTTTCCACAGGATTTCAGTATCCTTTATTTTCTTATAGTGCCTTACCATTGTATCCAGGAGGTGGGAAACTCAGTTGAGCTCCCTAGATCTACTTTACTTTGTACTTTGATCCTCTGCTTTCTTTTTTTTTTTTTTTAATAAAGCTTTTTATTTGCAAAACATATGAGTGACCTTTCAACATTGACCTTTGCAAAAAAAACTTTTTTTTCCCAAGCTTTTCCTTTCCCTCCCCCCACCCCCACCCCTAGATGACAGGTAATCTAATACATGCTAGATAGGATAAATTATATGACAAGTACAATACATGTATACATATCTATACAGTTATCTTACTGCACAAGAAACATCAGATCTAGAAAGAGAAGAAGAAAAAAAACAACCTAAGAAGGAAAACAGAATGCATGGAAATATTCACAGAAAGCGTTAAAATGCTGTGTTGTGGTTCACTCTCAGTTCCCACAGGCCTCTCTCTGGATGTATATGACTATCTTCATCGCAGCACAACTGGTTTGAATCACATCATTGTTGAAGAGAACCATGTCCATCAAAATTGATCATCGTATAGTCTTGTTGCTGTGTATAATGTTCTCCTGGTTCTGCTGATTTCACTCAGCATCAGTTCATGCAAGTCTCTCCAATCCTCTCTGAAATCCTCCTGTTGATCATTTCTTACAGAACAATAATATTCCATAACATTCATATACCATAATTTATTCAGCCATTCTCCAATTGATGGGCATCTTTTCAATTTCCAGTTTCTTGCCACTACAAAAAGGGCTGCCACAAACATTTTTGCACATGTGGGTCCCTTTCCCTCCTTAAAAATCTCTTTGGGATATAGGCCCAGTAGAAACACTGCTGGGTCAAAGGGTATGCACTGTTTGATAACTCTTTGAGCATAGCTCCAAATTGCTCTCCAGAATGGTTGGATCCGTTCACAGTTCCACCAACAATGTATCAGTGTCCCAGTTTTCCCACATCCCCTCCAACAGCTATCATTATCATTTCCTGTCATTTTAGCCAATCTGACAGGTGTGTAGTGGTATCTCAGAGTTGTCTTAATTTGCATTTCTCTGATCAATAGTGACTTGGAGCACCTTTTCATGTGACCGGAAATAGTTTCAATTTCTTCGTCTGAAAATTGTTCATATCTTTTGACCATTTGTCAATTGGAGAATGGCTTGAATTCTTATATATTTGAGTCAATTCTCTATATAAATTTGATAACCTAAGTGAAATGGAGGAATATCTACAAAAATATAGATTGCCCAGATTAACAGAAGAGGAAATAAATTACTTAAATAGTCCCATTTCAGAAAAAGAAATAGAACAAGTCATTAATCAACTCCCTAAGAAAAAATCCCCAGGACCAGATGGATTTACATGTGAATTCTACCAAACATTTAAAGAACAGTTAACTCCAATATTATATAAACGATTCAAAAAAATAGGAAATGAAGGACTCCTACCAAACTCTTTTTATGATACAGACGTGGTACTGATACCTAAACCAGGTAAAACAAAAACAGAGAAAGAAAATTATAGACCAATCTCCTTAATGAATATTGATGCAAAAATCTTAAATAAAATATTAGCAAAGAGATTACAGAAAATCATTCCTAGAATAATACACCATGACCAAGTAGGATTTATACCAGGAATGCAGGGATGGTTCAATATTAGGAAAACTATTAACATAATTGACTCTATTAATAACCAAACTAACAAAAACCATATGATAATCTCAATAGATGCAGAAAAAGCATTTGATAAAATCCAACATCCATTCCTATTAAAAACATTAGAGAGTATAGGAATTAATGGACTTTTCCTTAAAATAGTCGGTAGCATCTATTTAAAACCATCAGCTCGCATCATATGTAATGGTGGTAAACTGGAACCATTCCCAATAAGATCAGGGGTGAAACAAGGTTGTCCACTATCACCATTACTGTTCAATATTGTATTAGAAATGCTAGCCTTGGCAATAAGACAAGAAAAAGAGATTAAAGGAATTAGAGTAGGTCATGAGGAAACCAAATTATCACTCTTTGCAGATGATATGATGGTCTACTTAGAGAACCCTAGAGAATCAACTAAAAAACTATTAGAATTAATCCACAACTTTAGCAAAGTTGCAGGATACAAAATAAATCCACATAAATCATCAGCATTTTTATACATCACCAACAAAATGCAACAGCAAGAGATACAAAGAGAAATTCCATTCAAAATAACTATCGATAGTATAAAATATTTGGGAATATATCTGCCAAGGGAAAGTCAGGATCTATATAAGCAAAACTACAAAACACTCTCCACACAAATAAAGTCAGATCTAAACAATTAGAAAAACATCAAGTGCTCTTGGATAGGTCGAGCGAATATAATAAAGATGGCAATACTACCTAAACTAATCTATCTATTTAGTGCTATACCAATCAAACTCCCAAGAGATTATTTAACTGAACTAGAAAAAATAACGACAAAATTCATCTGGAAAAACAAAAGGTCAAGAATTTCAAGGGAATTAATGAAAAAAATGCAAATGAGGGTGGCCTAGCTGCACCAGATCTAAAACTATATTATAAAGCAGTGGTCACCAAAACCATTTGGTACTGGATAAGAAATAGAGTAGTGGATCAGTGGAATAGGTTAGGTTCACAGAACAAAATACTCAATGACAATTGTAATCTAGTGTTCGATAAACCCAAAGACCCCAGTTTTTGGGATAAAAACTCACTATTTGACAAAAATTGCTGGGATAATTGGAAACCAGTCTGGAAGAAATTAGGCATTGACCCACACCTAACACCATATACCAAGATAAGGTCAAAATGGATTCATGATCTAGGCATAAAGAATGATATTATAAACAAATTAGAACAATGTAGGATGGTTTACCTCTCAGACCTGTGGAGGGGGAAGGAATTTGTGACCAAAGAAGAACTAAAGGTCATCATTAATCACAAAATAGATAAGTTTGACTATATCAAGTTGAAAAGTTTTTGTACAAACAAAATGAATGCAGACAAGATTAGAAGGGTAGCAGTAAACTGGGAAAATATTTTTACATCCAAAGGTTCTGATAAAGGCCTCATTTCTAACAACTGGTTCTTCAAAGGGAACAAAGTGTACATGGCACATTATTAAGATTAATTTGCATCATTAACACTTTTTTTTACATCTAGACAATCAACAAAACAATAAATCAGGCTTTGATTTGTAGAATTTGCTGATATCTGAGAAGTAAATTCTCCCACTTAAAAATTTAACAATCTGCTCTTGGGTGAACCTTTGGACTATCTCCAACATACCCCATGGGTAAGTCTGCCTCCATTTGCTCACCTATAGAAATTGAATACCTACCTCCCAAGGTTATTGTAAGGATAAAATAAGATAGTGTTTATAAAGAGCTTTACAAATTTCAAATTATTAAATAAATGTGAGCTATTATTATTGTTATTGTTGGCTTATAATGGTATGGATATGGTCCATTGTTGAGTATCACTTTCCTGTCCTCCTTGAAGATGCCCTCACTCCATGGACAGATGACTCTCATAATGATTTTATATAAATATGAGATCAGCCATATAGGTCAGTGGCTCTTGATTTCTCATTCTTTCTTTTTCATTATTAATAAGGTCTAAAGTTTTTCCCTCATATTTGGTATCTTTTATAGCTATTAAGAGTATGTTTATCTCATAAAAGAAGTTTGAGAGGGTGGAAATTTTTCCAATTTTTGAAAATCAATTTGGGCACTGCAGGTTTGTTATTTTGTTTTATTCTTTTGCTCTTTAAGCTTTTGATAAAGTTCACCTATAAATTTGGGCAAAAAAATGTTTAAAAGTCTACATAGACTGTTTACATAGTCTATGTAGACTGTATTGCACTACCTGCCATCTAGGGGAGGGGATAGGGGGAAGTAGGGAAAAATTTGGAACAGAAAATTTTGCAAGGGTCAATGTTTAAAAATTACTCATGCAGGGGCAGCTAGGTGGTGCAGTGGATAGAGAGCACCAGCCCTGAAGTCAGGAGGACCTGAGTTCAAATCTGGTCTCAGACACTTAACATTCCCTAGCTGTGTGACCCTGGGGAAATCACTTAACCTCAATTGCCTCAGCAAAAATTGCCCATGCATATGTTTTGTAAATCAAAAGCTTTAATAAAAAAAAAGTCTATGTAGCCTGGGAGGTCTCCCTACTTTGAAAGTTTCTTTATGGTCTTTTTTCTTACAAAATAAGAAAAAGTGGGGTTCAGGCTATCAGGGGTTCAGGATAGTGAGGGGTAAGGAGTGGGCAGAGATGCCACTACCACATCACAAACCTAAGATTTTCTGGTGTTTGCTTTGCCCAACACAGAGTGACTTAGGAGTTATAGGTGAGGCTCCTGGGTGGGAGCTCTAAGAATTTAAAGTTCCCTGATATTGTTTCATGAGATTCTTAGCTTTTGTTATGTCTTTATCTTGTTATTGTGTGAGCTGTGTGTCAGTTACTCTCCATGAGGTTCACTTTCTCTTTTTTGAGATTTGTAGTCTGCTGACAGTGGCCACTATGCCATCTTGACAATCACATTATTTCCCTCTTTCTTTTTCAGTTTAAAACCCATTTAATTAGATTCTTGATGGAAAAAAAATGGGGACTGGACCTGTGATGTTCAGGTCATGAGTTCCCAGTAGCCCCTCCAGGTCATACTCTGTGAGAATAAAGTTTCTAGATGAGACCATAGCACACAGAATGCTGGACTTGAAGTAAGAAAAATGAGTTCAAATCTGATCTCAGTCATTTTCTAGCTGTATGACCCTGGGCAAGTCCCTTAACCTGCTTCAATTTCTTCATCTGTAAAATGGGAATAATACTAGAACCAACTATCCAGGGTTGTTTTGAGGAGATAATATTTGCAAAGTATCTTGCCAACCTTAAAGCGATATATAAATGCTAATTTATTATCAGGAATAAATAACCAGAGACAAAAGGGAACTCCCAGATGAAGCTTCCTCTACCAATACAGTCATCATCTTCTCTGAAACATATAGTACTGCTTAGTACAGAGAGATAAGATAGCTTGCCCAGGATCATGGAACTAGTGTGGGTCAGAGGCAGGACTTCATTGAAGATCCTTCTAGCACCAAGGCTAGCTCTCTACCCACTAAAGCCAAGTTGCATCTCTAGACCGATTACTACTAGAGGTAAATGCATCCTTACCAAGCTCTGTCTAGGGTATTCCTTACTTGCCCAAGAGTCATTCATTCCTATATTTTAAGTTAAGAAATCTTAACTTTGGTATGTCTTGAAATCTATGGACCTCTTCTCAGAATCATGTTGTTTGTTTTAAAAAAAGTTGAAGAACATGCTAGATTTTTTTTCCCATCTAAGTTCATGGGCTCCCTTGCCCCCATTTTATTCTGCTTTATTGCTTTATTCATTAGTATCACTTTAATATTCCACACTAAAATTGCTCTGGAGGCTCATATCAAGCTCACCAGTATATGGTTTGAGAATTCACCATTTGCTGAATTTTTTGTGATAAATATCATTTTAATGCTAAAAAATATGTCATTCACAGATCCTGCTAAACTCTGTTTTTATCCTTTCTTCAAATTCATTGCTTTTCCTGCCTCCATTTCAAACCATATCCAGAAATCCAATCCCCAATAGCAAACACCATTTTCTTAATCAGCTGGTTTATTTCACCTTAAATCCTTGTCTTTGATGGGCATTAATAATGAAAATGTCACCTATGTCCCCACCATCTTCAGTTTCACATCCAGGATTTGATAGACTTTGATTCCTCCTGGCAATATCCTTTGAGCCCATCTGAGTCATCAGAAGCAGGTCATAGCCATCCAGTTTGACTAGTCTTGGGAGGTTTCTGTCCTCTCTTGGATACATGCGCCAGGACAATAACCAATTTCTTTTTTCCCTTTTTTTTATTATAGCTTTTTACTTTCAAAATATATACATGGATAGTTTTTTATATTCATCCCTACAAAACCCATATTCTAATTTTTTCCCTCCCTTCCCCACACCCTCTCCCAAAGTCAGTAAATGATCCAATATATGTCAAACATGTGCAATTCCTCTATACATATTTCCATAATTATCGTGCTGCACAAGAAAAATGAGATCAAAAAGGAAAAAAATAGAAAAAACAAAATGCAAGTGAATAGCAACAAAAAAAGCAAAAATACTATGTTGTGGTCCATACTCAGTTCCCACAGTCCTCTTTCTGGGTGCAAACGGCTCTCTTCATCACAAGATCATTGGAACTGGTCTGAATCACCTCATTGTTAAAAAGAACCATGTCCATCAGAACTGATCATCATAAAATCTTATTGTTGCTGTGCATAATAATCTCCTGGTTCTGCTCATTTCACTCAGCATCAGTTCACATAAGTTTCTCCAGGCCTCTCTGAAATCATCCTGCTGGTCATTTCTTATAGAACAACAATATTCCATGACATTTATATGCCATAATTTATTCAGCCATTCTCCAACTGATGAGCATCTATTCACTTTCCAGTTCCTTGCCACTACAAAAAGGACTGTCACATTTTTGCACATGTGGTTTCCTTTCCCCTCCTTTACAATCTCTTTAGGATACAAACCCAGTAGAAACACTGCAGGGTCAAAGTTTGATAGCCCTTTGGGCATGGTTCCAAATTGCTCTCTAGAATAGTAACCAATTTCTTTAATGAAATGAGCTCTTATTCACCCTGACTCTGTCTTATATGTATATAGTTATGTGTATATTGCCTGTGAGCTCCCTGAGGGCAGGGACTGGTTTTGTTTTTGTTTTGCCTTTTTTATATCTCCAGTGCTTAACACAGTGACTGGCACATAGTAGGTGCTTAATTAATACTTACTGACTTGACTTAACCAAGCCAACAGATGACTGCTTCATCAATTACTCACCAGCATCTTTACCTCCTCTTCTTCTGACCTTAATAGAGTGAGAATTCACCAAACAGTATCCAAGGAGCCACATCATCATTCTTGTAATGATAGATTCTTCCCTGGGATGGCCATCCTTCCATCCTTCCTCTTTGAGAAGAGTTTCACATTTTTCCCTAGATTACCAAGGATTCAAAAGTTCTCTTTCTTCCTTTTCTCCTCTGTACAACATCCTTCTCCCTACCACCTCCTGATACAGGTCAGAATTTGCCTCTTTTTCTTCAAATGCTTCCATCTTGCTTTCCCAAATTATAGGGTTATGTGTGTGTGACCATCACCATGGATCCCTAATACTCTGGAGAGTAGAAGAGCTCTTTCTATACTCTTCTGGAAAAGAGATTCTCTTGCCCTATGATATCAACACCTTGGCTGAGGCAGAAGCATAGATCTCAGTACCCAATGAGAGTCCCATGCTCTTCTGTAGGATTAACCTAGGTTCGGAATTCCCATTCAGCAGGCAGAGTCTTAAAGAAGGTGGGTACAAGTTTATTAGTGCTCAGGACCTTGATTTAAACAAGATTAAGAAAAGAAGAAACTTATAGCATAAAAGTAATGTACAATTAACAAACATGGTGATCACAAATATAAAAAACAGACAGACGACATACATCATCACCACTCCAAGGAAGCATCAACATCCGAATTACTTTAGCTGGGAGAACCCAGTCACAGAGGAGACTCCCCACTGAGTCACCAGGGGGATGCTATTAGGCAAATGGTACCAAACTTCCAAATGAGTTCTCAAAGTGCCTCTCCACTAAGGGGATTTTTTAGGCTGAGAACAAAGAAGACACCATGCTAAATGCTCTCAGTTGATACATGACCCTTGAGACAGAACAACCCCTCTAAGGTACAGGGATGCTCTATAGCAAGAGGTCCACCAAAGAGAATATTTGTTTATTCATTTTGGAGGATTATGTTTACTCCAGGAACTGGCCAGATTTCTGGAGTTCACACAAGCCTGCCATAAAGAATATCCATTAATAAAGACTCCAGGAGGATGGCCAATCCTTCTGATGCTTCCTGAGATTTATCTGAGAGCTAGGAGTACATTTCAAAGTTCTCAGCAAACAAATTTACACAAAGGGATGTTAGAGACTCATTAGGATTCACTGCATCCTCCAACTAGCTGGAAGTTTGATCTTTTCTATTCAAGGTTTCCAGGAGAAAAAAGCTGCCTTCAAGCTTACAAACCATGCACTTGGAAAGGAGATAAGTGTTATCCATAGAGCTATGGAACTTACACTCAGGGGCATCCTTTGGGCAGATATAATGCATCAGATTGACAGTACATTCTACAGATGAGGAAACTAATAGCTAATTTACTAAGAATAGCTGCTATTTATATCATACTTTCAGTTTACAAAGTGATATGTAGCTACATGTAGATGTAGATATACGTATTGTTTGCTTATTTAATCCTCACAACAACTCTGGAAAATAATGTTCATATTATCCCATTTTACAAATGTAGAAACTGAGGTCAATCCTGCCAGCATAGGAGGCAGATAATGCTCAAGATCAGACAACTAATAAATGTTTGAAGCCACATTTGAAGTTAGGTCTTTTTGTCTTCAGGACTAGTGCTCTGAGAGCTCCACCTAACACTAACATAACTTATTCATGGTCTCATATGCGGTAAGGAACAGAGCCAGAATTCTAATTCAGACCTTTTGACTCCAAATCAGAGCTGTTTCCAGGGCACCTTGTCTAGCAACTTGGGGAAAATCTTATCTATGAATATTTTGAGAAGAGACAGCTAAATGCCCTCATGACTCATTCTGTAGCTCCCTGAAACATCATGATGAGCTTTTGTTCTTGGAGCTTTAAGATTTGTTTCTTGGGACTTTTCTTGCAAGCAGATACAAGGTCACCTTGACATAAGGCCCCATTCTGCTCAGTTTCTGGAGAATAAAGTTTGGGAACAAATGGATCTAAATTCATTATCTGCCTCCTGTACTGTCAGAATTAACCTTTAAAAGGGCTGTAATGAGCATCATCTCCATTATCTGCTGAATCATTTTTCAATAGAATTAATATTTCCGAGGCAATTGGGGAGAAATCAATTCTCTCTGAAGCTTTTCCCTCACACCAGATTTACTTCACAGAAGAATAAAATTAACATTACCTGAGGTAAAGGACACATCTACAGCCCTGAGCAATCAATTCCTTGACCAGGTCATTTTTGAATCTTTGTTCCTCCATCCAGGCGAGCGTGCACAGCATGCTGATGAAAGCTGGAGGACCTCCTCCCTCCATCTTCTCTTGGCAAGGGTGGGAGAGATGGCTCTGCAGGGTTGGCTGCCCAGCAGCTAGCTGTAAGCTCACAAAAGAGGGGCACATTTCCCTAAAAAGGGTCAGGAAACTGAACTTAGTTCTGAGAATATCGCTTATCTGATTGCTTATGTTCCCCTATTGGGGATCAATAGGGGCTTACCCCCTGGCCCCGATGGCACAAGCAGATCAACCCATCAAGAAGGAGAACTGGGTGACTGCCCCCATCCTCATTCCTACTTTGTTCCCAGGAAAACCTGCTGCCCAGGTTTGTTTCAGGAAGCAAGAATTGCCCAACTGAGGAAAGTTTCTAGATCTGGCTCTTCTCAAAATTTGACCTCAGCAGAGTGGACAAGACCCTGGAAACTGGGGAAATATAAAGGGTATAAAATGAGAAGCAGCTGGGTCCAGTGGAGTCATGGGCCATGAGCTGGAATCTCTTCTTTAAGTATTCTTCCTCTTTAATTCTTATTTGTTAATTTGTTGGACAAGTGACATGCCCAGCTAGTAAGCTAGTTACTTATTACTAGTTACTAGTAACTAGTTACTACTAGTTACTAGTAAGCTGGTAAGTGTTAAATACTACTCTGTCTCCAAAAAGCATTTTGCTGAAGTATTTGGACAAGCATTGATGCTTGAAGGCTGATTCCTAGGAAAAAAACCTTCTAACCTAGAGCAAGGAATGGTGGGTCTGTGGCTAGCCTGGAATCCCCCCGACCAGAAAAGTCTTTTTCCAAATATAGGAGATAACGTTGTCCACAGCCACAATTAGCCATTGTTAAGTTCTCTGGACTGCACTCCTGAAAGGGGAGATAATATAGACACTTCACCAGCAAGTGGCAGCCTCTAAGGGCTCTGCCCCAGAGTCCAGCCAGTTCTCCAGCAGTCACATAGATTGGGGGTCCCGTCCTTCAGAAGAACAAGGTCTCAAAGCAGACATTCTGTTATTCTTTGTTCCCAAGGTGAGAGGTGCCTTTGAGCATCCTCTCCTGCCCATTCAGCTCAAAGGAAAGCCCATGATAAGGAGCCTTGTCCATAAACTGGACAGAAATACTTTCCATCAAACACCATGATACCTTGGTCTTGATGTAGGGAAACAGGGGTTTGTGTCCTGTCTGTGTGAGCTTGGGCAAATCACTTTGCCTCTGAAAAATGAGCCTCACAAGCACGAAGGGTATGGCACTCTCCAAAATCTATAAAGAAATAAGTGGGGAAGGATGGGCAGATGGGGAAGCAAAGGGTGAGAGAAGAAGACAAGGGAGGGGTCCATGGTTAAGTTATAGTTACAGCTAAGTTATAGTACTATGTATACTATATAGTATACTATATATACTTATATATGTGTGTGTATATATATATGTATATATATATATTTACTAAATTAGAGTAAATGATGGAGCAGAATTAAAGCAAAGAGGTAGCAGGGATAGGAAAGATATGTGTGCATGTGGGGGGGTGTTTGTGTGTATGAATGTGTATGCATATATCTACATATGTGTACATAAGTATATCCTTTCTTAACTACAACCTGTTTGGGGATGGGGGGGGAATGAAAGGAGGGAAAAAAATAAAGTAAAAAAGGTATGCAGCAGAGAACAAAAGAGAAATTTACAGGGAAGTAAAGAAAAGATGGAGACTCATGAACATAATTTCTTCTACTAAAAAAATAGTTTTTTAAATTGGTAATTTGTTGTTATACATTTTGAATCCTCTCCAATATTCTGCCAAGTACATGACAATGTTCTCTTTTGTTTTGTTTTTACTTTGTTTTGTACTCCTTTTCTGTTTTTCTTTTTTCTTATTCTGTTTTTGAAAATAAAATAAATTTTAAAAATTAAAAAAACATGAGGCTCACAGCTCACATTTATATAACATTTTTAGGTCTGAAAAGCCCTTTACACATTATTCCTGTGATCCTCAAAAAATCCTGGGAGGTAGATACTATTATTATTCCCATTTTAAAAATGAAGAAATTAAGATTTATCCAGCTATTAAGTGTCTGAGGCCTGTATAAAACATGTATTCTTTGAAGATGAGACTTCTTCTCTAGACTAAATGACCCTAGTTCTATAACCAATGCTCAGGGGATGTGGACTCAAGGTCCTTCTCAATCCTGGATGTTTCCCTTTGGACATCTACCCAATGTGTCATTGTCCTAACATCATGGTACTGATGACTGAGCACATTCTCTTGGTGGAGAATAATGAGGGAAGAGGAGAGTGAGATTATCCCCTCCTTGCTCCTAATAAATACTATCCAAGATGTCATTTTTTTTTTGCTTGCTACTCCATACTGCTAACTCATATTAAGTGTGCAGTCCACTAAAAACCTCTATATCCTTTTCCTACTAATTACTCTCCATCTATGAGTCCCATATTTGTAACTGATTTATTGTGCCAAGGTACAAAATTTTACATTTATAAGACCACTGAAACCATTGTCTGACCAAGCTTCCCCTAACCTGTACTTGTGAAGTTTATTTTTTTAAACCCCAAAGATAATGATCATAATGATATAACAAACCCAGACATTTGGGATACAACAAAAGTGGTCTTCAGAAGAAAATTTATGTCTCTGAAAGTTTATATTCTCAAAATAGAAAAACAGATCAATGAACTGAGCATGCAATTAAAAAGACTAGACATAAACAAATTAGCAAGCTTGTTGTAAGTACCAACAAATAAATCTTGAAAATTAGAGAAGAAATAGAGAAACTTGAAAATAAAAAGATGATGAAGTGGGAGGTAGCTTTTTGAAAATACTAGCAAAATCAATAAGCCATTTAGCAAAGAAAAATAGAGAGGAAAATGAATGAAGTTAATTTACTTCATTGATCAAATAAATCTAATTATCAGAAATTATGAGACATAGAATGCAATCTCAGAAAAAGAAACTTGATCAAGCCTTGAATAAGTGGCTAAAACCTGAGATAAATGTTATTTTTAAAAAGCAATTCATTTTTTCTAGTTGTTGCATTCTTTTCAACTATTTTATATTTTATTATTTATTTACTGACACTTTTTAAAATGTTGAATTCCAAATTTCAAGAAGCAATTTATAATGATGATACAATAATTATTATTTTTTTAAAAAAACAGACAGAATGTATTCTACCAAAACTCCTTTTATGAGACAAATATGGTCTTGATATTCAAACAAGGGGAAAACAAAGAAAAGGGGAAAATATTATGGGCTCATCTTTTCTTTTCCCCAATTAATAATATATTTTTCCAATTACATATACAGTTTTCAACAATCATTTTCTTTTTTGTTCTCAATAGTATTTTATTTTACCAAATACATGCTAAGTCCTATGTAATTCTGACCATGGCTTCTTGACATTTGAATTGGTTTTTTTTCTTATAGTATTTTTGCTTTTAGTATTTTGCTTGTAATATTTTATCTTTGACCTGATAATTCTGGATATTGGCTACAATCTGAAATTTGGCTACAATTCCTTGGCATTTTCATTTTGGAATCTCAGAAGATAATCAGTGAATTCTTTTGATTACTATTTTAACCTCTGGTTCTAGGATATCAGGTAAGTTTTCCTTGAAAATTTCTTAAAAGAGCACCAGCCCTGAAGTCAGGAAGACCTAAGTTCAAATCTGGCCTCAGACACTTAACAGTTCCTAGCTGTGTAACCTTGGGCAAGTCACTTAACCTCAATTGCCTCAGCAAAAAAGAAAAAAAAAAGAAAAGAAAATTTCTTGAAAGATGCTGTCCAGACTTTTTTTTCCATGGCTTTCAGGTAGTACAATACTTCTTAAATTGTCTCTTTTGAATTTATTTTCCAGGTCACTTGTTTTTCTAATGAGGTATTTTACATTTTCTTCTATTTTTTTCATTCTTTTGATTTTGTTGGACTAATTCTTGATTTGTCATAAACTCATTAGCTTCCCTTTGCCCAATTCTAATTTTAAGGAATTATTTTCTTTGGTTAGCTTTTGTACCTTCTTTTACATTTGGTCAATTCTATCAGGATTTGTTTTCTTCAATAGATTTCCCCAATTGTATTGTATCGACCAATTGTATTTTTTAAGGAATTGTTTTCTTCATTTAATTTTTGTCCTTCCTTTTCTAAGCTATTGACTTTTTTTGCATAACTCTCATTTCTTTTCTCAATTTTTCTTCTACCTCTCTTATTTGGTTCTTAAAAAATCCTTTTTGAGCTCTTTCAAGAAGACTTTCTGGGCTTGAGTCCAATTCATATTCCTCTCTGAGGCTTTGCATGTAGACATTTTGATATTTTTTCTGTCTTCTAAGGTTTTATGTATGTGTATGTATATATATATGTGTGTGTGTGTGTGTGTGTGTGTGTGTGTGTGTGTGTGTGTGTGTGTATTGATCTTCTCTGTCTCCATAGTACCTTCCTATGGTAATGGGTCTTTTCTGTTTTGTTTTGTTTTGAGCCTATTTCATGACTTTTAAAGTTGAGCTCTGCTACTGAGGCACTGGGAGCATTACCCCAAGTTCCTTTTGCTGGGGGTCAGAAGCCTGGTCACTGGCTTTCTGCACTATGACCTCCAGGGCTTGGGCCTCATCCACTGGGTAGAAGTGGCTCAGACCACTCACACCTATTGTGCTAGTGTTCTAGGTCTGAAAGTTTGCAGTGGACTGAAGGTCTCACAGATCACTTGCTGTACCACTAGTCTGCCAAGCCAGGACTGAGGGACGTCAGTTACTGATCTGTACTACAACTAAAAGTCTCCCACTGGTTTGTCTGGACACTGTTTACACTGGGCTGTACTCCCCTTTTACCCAAGTGGAACAGACCTTTCCTGAAGTCCTTTTATAAATAATAATATATAGATAAATAATAAAAAATAAAAAAGTTATTTTAAGCTGGAAAATTGTTTTACTCCATCTTTTTGTAGATTCTATCATTTCAAAATCTGTTTAGAGGCTTGATTTAACATAGTTTCTGAGCAAAACTAGGGAAAGCTCAGGCAACTTCCTGGCTTCCATCTGCCATCTTTTGGACCTATCTTACTAATGAATATTGATGCAAAAACTTTAAATAAAATCTTCAAAAGAAGACTATATCCAGAAAATGAACCATTCTTCAGTAGCTGAATGGTCAAAGAATAGAACCAGACAGTTATCAAAAGGAAGAAGACAAGCTATCAACAATCAGATGAAAAAAGCTCCAAATTGCTAACAATAAGGAAAATGTAAATTAAAATAACTCTAAGGTTCTACTTCTTACCCATCAGATGGGTCAAAAAAAAAAAGTAAATAAAATGGTTGCTGTTGGGGAAACTATTGAAGCCTGAGCATATTTATTAATGCATTACTGGTGGAACTATGATTTGTCTAGTCATTCTGAAAATTAATTTACAATAGTAGTCTCAAAGGCACTAAATTGCTCATACCCTTTGACACAACAGTGCCATTATCAAATACATGCACAAAAGGGTCAAAAGTAGAGGGAAAGGATTCATGCCTTCAAGGCATATTTATAGTAGCTCTATGAACAAAATAGTCCCTATCCTCAAGGAGTATCCTTTCCTATTAAAAATAAAATGATTTTTTTACAAAAAGCCATATATTTTATTAATAGAGGATTTTAAAAATTCATTAGAATTACAGATTTAATACTATGTGAAAGAAGTGTCCCAAAGCCCTAATACTAGCACAGTGTATAGCATGCCATCTTCCTGAGTTCAAATCTGGCCTCAGACACTTACTAGCCATTAGACCCTAAGAATGTCATTTAACCCTGTTTGCCATATAAGCAGCAAAGACTAAAATTCACATGATTATAGTATGGATGCAAGAAAACTTTTGACAAAACTCAAGACCAATTTATATCAAAACCCCTAAAAAGTACAGGCATTCTAGGTCCTTCTTTAACAGGATCTAAAGTGTTTGTGTGTGTGTGTGTGTGTGTGTGTGTGTGTGTGTGTGTATAACAGGATCAAAAGTGTGTGAATATATATATATCAAAAATGTGTGTGTATATATGTATGCACATATATACACATATATTTTTGATCCTGCTAAATATATATATATAAAGCTTTTTATTTTCAAAAATATGCATAGTTTTCAATATTCACCCTTGCAAAATCTTGTGTTCAAAATTTTTTTCTTCTTCCCCTAGACAGCAAGTAATCCAATATATGTTCAACATATGCAGTTCTTCTATACATATTTCCACAATTATCATGCTGCACAAGAAAAATCAGATCAAAAAGGAAAAAATGAGAAAAAACAAAATGCAAGCAAACAACAACAAAAAAAGGTGAAAATACTATATATTATGATCCACACTCAGCCCCCACAGTCCTCTCTGGGAATAGATGGCTCTCTCCAACACAAAACCCTTGGAAATGGCCAGAATCACCTCACTGTTGAAAAAAGCCACGTCCATCAGAATTGATCATCTTATAATCTTATTGTTGCTGTGTATAATGTTCTCTTGGTTCTACTCAAAAAATATATTCTTAAAAGCAGGAGCTACCATGTTTTTCAACAGAGAAAGTGTCCCTATTTAGAGATTTAAATACTCATATTGGCAAATAAATGTGAAAATAAAATCTACATAATCTTTTTAGAAAATGTAGATGTAGTAAATTTCCTCTCTGAGGAATGTCCACTCCCATGGAAACTGGCACAGAATGTGAGACAGAGAGGGTACATCTCTAGACCTCATTGCCTAATGGACTCCACTCTTGGGCAAGTCAGTCTCTCCATCACTGCAGCTTGCCTGGCAAGAGTGGTTCACAAAGAACAGACAGCCTGGACTCTGGTTGAGTGCCCTGGACACTCATCATTAACCATGCATGATCCTGCTCCACTCCCATCAAGCTGAGCTCTCATCCTCCTCTGCTTTGATCAAGGTCAGCCATGAGTAGGTGGGAGGAAGGGGATCTCAGCACTCAGATGGAAGTCACTTTTATGTTGTTTACCAGGTGGGATGTACTAGAAGCAGAATCTGGAGAGACCTGAGCTCCCTTCTCCTCCTCTGGTATAGGGAACAATCTTTCAGAATGCTTGTGTTCCCTGAGTCCCAGAGACAGGACTTGGCCAGCAGCTCTGAGCTCACCTTCTGACTCTCTTTTCTTCACAAATTCTTTTATCTCAGAGGTATTAGGTTTTCCTAATTGTCTTGCCCAATGCCAGTTGTCATTAGTGATGATAGAGAAGATGAGTCCAAATTTGGGAAAACACCCCAAAAGTAACTACCATCCTATCCATGGAACCAGCAATACTTTGGGGACATAACACAAGACGGCCCAAGAGAGAAGGAACCTCAATTTTTTCAACTGCAAAATGAGAATATTGGATAAGAGGACTATGGAGATCTTCTCCAGCTCTAGTTCTATGAGTCTGAGTCTTCTCCAGCTCTAATTCTATGAGTCTGAGTCCTGAAAGATTTCTAGCAGCACTTAATGTGATAGAAAAACAAATCCAAACCAAAAGAACAAAAACTGGCAATGAAAGGATGGATTGGGGAGGGACTGGACCAATGGGAAGGCGAATGGAATGGATCCTGACTATGTGAGAAGGACCAGTAAATATGATGAATTCAGAGAAGCTTGGGAAGGAGGGTGTCTGTAGCTGATGGAGACTAAAATGAGCAGAATTAAGAGAACGATGGATGCCCTGACCAGTGATGTCCAAGGAAACAATCCTGAAATATCTCAGAACTTCAATCAACACCATGATTCCAGAGGGCTCAAGAGGAAGTCCATTTCTTTCCTCTTAGAAGAGAGGTGGTGGACTCCAGGTGTGGAGGGAAGTATTTCCAAGAGGGGTCTCCTTGTTTAACTATGCATTTTTGTTGTGTTGTGAGGGGGTTATTTGGAAATGACAGCCTAGGAGAGAAAACCAGCCATGAAACATGAACAAAAAAAGGTGAGAGCAGGAAAGCTTTTTTTTTAAAGAATACTTTTTAATAGTATTTTTCCTAATTACATGTCAAGACAATTTTTAACATTCAATTTTACAAGATTTTGAGCCACAAATTTTTCTCCCTCCTCTCTCCTCACCTCCACCTAAAATAGTAGACAATTTGATAAAGGTTATACATGTGCTGGCAGTATATTCCTTTCCTAAGCAAGCAGGTGATAGTTCTGGGTTTGAAGTCAGGAATACCTGGATTCAAATGTAGCTCATTTTACAGAGAGGAAATTGAGGTTAACCTGGTTAAGTGGCTTGCCCAGAGTCACATAGCTAGTATGTTTGAAGCCAGGAAGATGAGAATTCCTGACACCAGCCCAGGACTCTATCCACTGTGCCACCTGGCTTCCCTTATACTGTACTATATATATTTTTTGTCTGTCTGCAAAGCAAGACCAGCATTTGCTGTCAGAGACTCCTATCTGCCTCTTTGACCACTTCTCACTCAGCAGCACTTCCCACATGGGAAAAAGGGCTATGGGCAGATGAGCTGCAGTCTCAGGGAGACTTTCCTTTACGCCACAGACCACTAGCCCAAAGCTGGCCATCCGAGTCTTCTGCGCTGGCTCCCCAGAGCTCTGCAGACAGCTGCAATTACTCCAGACACTAGTCTCACCGAGCAATGGCTTCCCAAAAAGGAACACTGCCTACCTGTACTGTGAGCTACACAAAATCTTGTGTTCCAAATTTTGTCCTCTATCCACATTCAGTGGGTCGACATGGTGAGTTTGGTGTGGGGAACAAGTGAGCTCCAAGGCAGTTGCCCATAAGGACAAAAATCAGCATTAAGAAATGAGGATGCTAAGTGCTAGGTGAGCTAGCTAATACAGAGCCAGAAAGCCAATTCTGAACCCCTCAGGAAGCCTCCAATTGTGCCCTTCTCAAAGGCTGTCATCAAGTCCTGTTGCAGCCAGGCAACATCTTTCCCCTCCTAGATCATGAGCTCTCCAGGGTAAGAACCAGATTTTACATGAGCTGCCAGTTTTTCCCAGTGATGGAGGGATGTAAAGTGGAACTAATTGTGAGCAATAAAGAATGGTGTGGAAGACGCGATCAGAGAGATGTCCAACTGGAAAAGAAGATGAATGAGCCATGTTATGAGATCAAGGGAAAACAGATGGACAGCTCCCATGTTGCTCTGGTACTTACCTGGGATTCCTGGAGGAGGATTCCCACCATAGGAGGGTGGAAGAGATTTATAAGAGGACATGGACAGGATAGGTGGGCAGGTAAAATGCATTGTGGAGGAAACATCTGCTGCAGTATTGAAGTAGAGATGGTTCTGGGGAAATCTAAATATGCAGAGGAGAAGTCCCTGCCCTCAAGGATCTTATAATCTACCATGGCGAGAAAAGACACAGTGTGCCATGGAGTTTAAAACCCCAAGGAGAGGAAGCAGGAACTCTAAGCAAGCAGAGATTACTGTTTATGGGACACATGAGGGAAGGCTTCGGAGATGGGATGTCCCTGGAGTTGGCTTTTGAAGGATGACCAAGGCAAATCAACAAGCATTTATTAAGCATCTGCCATATATACCAAGCACAGTACAAAATGCTGGAAGTTCCACCTTTCCCTAAAAGTCTTGCATTACTCCTCCATCTCCCACCCCTCTATTCCCAATCTACCAGGTAGAGAAGTTTCAGAACTGGAATTCCTGGGACTGATTTGTGGAGGTTTCAGGGAGAAACCCCAGAAGAAAAAGCTGAATGGAGAGCTGGAGCTCAGAATTCATCCTCCATCTCAGTATCACATGGACTCTCCAAAGTAGATCCCTCACCTGTTCTCTGAGTTTGTTCTCTTCTGAATTCCCTATAAAGAGGAGGAGGAGGGAATGGGGAAAGGAGGAAGAGAACTAACTCTTCTATATCCCCTCTGTGTGACAAGCTTTACAAATATCTCACTTGATCCTCCCAACAACTCTGGTAGGTCATTGAGGAAACTGAAACAATGATCAATGAAGTGATTTGCTCAGTCACCGGAGAGTAAGTGTCTAAAGCTGGATTTGGAGTCCTCAGTGATCGGTGCACTGTGGTGTTCCCCAGCAGTCTCAGACAAAGATTCTGAAAGATGTTACTATTTTTTGCTGAAGGCAGTGGGAATTCAGTTGTTCCTCGGTACTCATCGTTAATTGGTTCCAGAAGGCATCTCAAGCAGTGAAAATGAGGAGTACCCAATGAATCTTTCCCATAAGGAGTACATCTCCAGACTACAGCCTAATCACCCCTCCCAACCCAGGTCCCCAAAGAGGCAAGTGGGGCTCCCAGCTACAAAGGAGTTCTTCCCTTCTTGACCCAATTCATTTTTGAGAGGGACCTTGACCTTCATTCTCTCTTTCCTTGGGGAGTGGAGGAGGCAGAAGCTATGGCCCCCCACATTTTTGCTACCCAACCTCTCCCATCCCCAATCCTAGGGCTTCCATTGCCCCACCTGTGTTGGGGCTTCCATAGCTGCTGCTCCCTTACCATCACTGCTCCTGCTGCTTCTCCTGCTGGGCACTCCGGCCGCTTTGTGCCCCTTCCAGCATCTCTTCCACCTTCACTGGGAGGAACTGTCCACTGCTGAAAGCAATGGTGGAGGAGACTGGACAGGACCCCTGATCAATATCACATCCCTACTGCTCAATGAAAACAACAACCAAGTGCCCATCAAGCATCAAGTACTGAAGCATTTTTTCTTCTTTTTTTATTTAAAGCTTTTCATTTTCAAAACATATGCATAGGTAATTTTCAACATTCACCCTTGCAAAACCTTGTGTTCCAAATTTTTTTTCTCCCTTTCTTCCCTCCACCCCCTCCCCTAGATGACAACTAATCTATGTTAAACATGCACAGTTCTTCTATACATATTTCCATAATTATCAAAGCAATTTTTCTTGTTGAAATTCATTGACAGCAAGTTTTGGGGTACCATTATATTTGGAGCTCTAATGGACCCAGACTTGGGGAGATGACCCAGCTGCCCAACTATCTCCTTCTCAGATGACTGTCAAAGGGGGAAGCAGGAACTGTTAAACTCCTCCAGAATTTTGCCCGACTCTTCACAGAGGGAAGAAGGAGCTTTATAAAGCAAGGTGTGGGGTGCAGCTGGTGACACGAATTGCCATAATGTGCCCTTCCTCCCACGTCCTTCCTGAGACATCTATTCCCATTGTGATTTAAGGAAAATAGCAACCACTTCTGGTTCTTAGTGTGTGTTTAACGTTAGCAATCCTGAGGAGACTGAGAAAGAATAAGCCCTTTGAGATAACAGAGGCTCCCGGGGAGCCACAGACCATCAGTGGGTGTTTTTCTCCCACCAGTCTCCTTAGTCAGCCAAAGGGTGATTTATAGGAGAGAGCTGAGCCATCTCCTGGGAGGTTTGTGAGTCTCAGATGAAAGAAGGCACTGCGGAGTTTTGCAAGCCTTAAAGGGATATATAAACACAAGCTGCTGCTGTTAGCACAGAGAGATTAATAACCCAACTGTGAACTAAAAACTCCTAGACGTGAAGATCATCTGTGAGTCAGCCCTGGGCTAGGGAAAGGGGGCTGCCTCAAATGGGTCCCGACTTGAGTTCCCATGTGTGAATGGGTATTTATTGTTTTTGTTCAGTCAGATCTGATTCTGGCTGAGCCCATTTGGGGTTTTCTTGGCAGAGACACTGGAATGGTTTGCCACTTCCTTCTCTAGATCGTTTTATAGATAAAGAACTGAGGGCAATAGGGTGACGTGACCTGCCCAGGCTCACACAGCTGGTAAGTGTCTGAAGCCGGATTTGAACTTGTGAAGATAGAGCCGAGTGCTCTATCCACCTGGCTGCCCCATTTTCACATCATTTACTCCATACAGAATTCCCCTTCTAGCAGCTTACAAGTAAGGGAGTGTTTTATATGGCTAGAAATTACCCTTTCCTATCTATGACTTGTACAGACTACTTCCCATGAAGCTTAATTCTTCTGGAGATATTATCATTCTTACTGGAATATGCTAAAAAAAAAAGGGGGGGCACTAAGATGCCTTCCCCCTTGACTAAGAGATCTCACTACTAGATATATAGATATATATCTGGAATATAGCTCAAGGGGGTCTAAGATAGGAAAAACCACCCTACTTCAATGCAGTAACAAGAACTAGAGATAAAATTGACTCCTGTTGATTGGGAAATTCTGGTATATGAGTGTATTATTGTACAGTAAGAAGCTGGAAATGAAGCAAAACAGAGAACATGGGGAAGATGCACAGAAACGGGTGTACAACCAAGCCCACCTGCTGTGCCCAGTGATAGCAGCTCTGCAAGTAGGAAGAGTTCCACAGCAGAAACAAAACTTGGGATTAGGTAACTGCAATGATCCATGTTGGTCCAGAAGAGAAGGAGGTAAAATTCATGAATCTTCTCTACAAAAGTGGGGGCTATGAGAATGGAAAACAGCAGGGCTTTATTAAACTTTTTCCACTCAAGACTCCTTTTTGCCCAAGAAATTTTTATGTGATCACAGGTATATATGCATATAAAATAGATATACAAATCAAACATTTATTGATAACAAATCACAATTCTGTGACCCCCCCAAGTTCAGATCATACCATAATGGGGTCATAATCTACAGTTTAAGGGGCTGGGGAATACAGCATGTCCTTCCAGACGAGGTTGATGTGCTATTTTGTTCTGATTAAACCCTTTTTTTCTTTTTTTTTCATTCTGTATCACTCACAAATGATGAAGGTTCACAGACTCACAGGGCAGGGGGAGGGAAAGGAATATGTATATAAATGAAGGTACTGGTACAACCAAAGATAATCAATGCAGTTTTTTGAAACAGAGATGGTGTCTTCTCTTTCCTTCAGTCTAGGGGAGGGGGGCAATGTCAGGGTTACCGAGGCCATTTTTTATTGGAATAACAAACCAAACCTCCTATGCCTTTTATGGCTCCCACTGTTATTGCATTTTTTTCTAAGAAACCAAACTTCACAGTTTATGGCTCAACGAGACAGAATGTTCTATTTCCAGTCTTCAGTGACTCTGAAGAGACAATGATAACTCTGTGTGTGGGTGTTTGTGTGCTTTGGTGGAGGGATGTGTACCCTTGTGAATCTAGGGACACTCATGACCATATTTCTCTAAGGACTGGGAAGTCCACTCCTGGGCAAGTTTAAACATAGTCCTGTGACTTCATTTCCTTGGAGCATCTGGCACTGAGATGTCCATCAAAACCAGTCACTCTCTTGACCTGTACTTTCTTTCTTTTTTTTTAAATTAAAACTTTTTATTTGCAAAACATATGTATGGGTAATTCTTCAACATTAACCCTTACCTAGCTTTCTGTTACAAATTTTTCCCCCCTACTCCCCACCCCTCCCCTAGATGGCAGGATATCCACTACATGTTAATTATGTTAAAATACTTGACAAATAGAATATATGTATACATATTTCCACACTTATCATTTTTGTGCAAGAAAAATCGTGTCTACAAGAAAGAAAAATCAGAGAAAGGAAACACAATGCAAGCAAACATCAATAGAGAGCATGGAAATGTTATGTTGTATTGACCTGTACTTTCAAGGAAAAAACTCCCCTAGGGAATGGGGGGGCAGGCCACCAAATCACCTCATGGTCCCCTACCTGACTGCTTTTTCTATTCTCAAGAGGCGGGCCAGACTCCTCTTGGAATATACATTCACTGGATTGATTTTTTTTTCTGTGAATTTTATAGACAAAACCTTAAGTACATCAGCTGAGGAAAAATCTTTAATTCGATTGTGAAATCACTATCCATCAGCACAGCCATACTCCTGTGTGTTAAAGTAAAAATAATTCTAGAAATAAAGAAGATAATTGTCCCCATCATACCCACCTGTAAACATGTCACATGCATACATTTTTTATGTGCTACCAGTCCTGGAGCTGAGCTTGAGCCCCACCTCTTCCAAGAAGCCATCCCAGACCAGCCCACCCAGAGTGAGCTAGTTCTTTTGCCCTCAGGGTCTGCACTGCACACTTCCACACCATCTCCTACTTGTGCAGAAGGCTGCCAGGACATCTGTATACACGCACAGCCAGTCTCATTCATACTAGCTGTTGAGCCTGCCTCTTTCCCAGCCCATTATGTCTAGGTACCATATCTCCTACTTCCTTTCCTGAGCCCCATCACTCCAGGGATGCTGAGGCTGATTTGCAAGAGGCAATTGTTAAGTGTTCTGCTTAAGCCTCAGAAGTCAGCCAGTATTACAAATCAATGCTTCGATGATCATTTTGAGGTTATCTAGACTTAAGAAAAAGGTGTGGAAAATATCAATAATGCAGGTTAAACTTAAACATGTATCATTGGTACTTTTTTTTTCAAGAGAGATGGTTGTTAAACATTTACTACCAAATCCTTGCACCCAGCACAGAGCCAGGTCCATAGTAGGTATTCAACAATCCTTGATTTATAGATGAAAATTTTGGAGATGAAGGGAATAAAGATTAAGGATCATTTAGACTAACTCATTCCTTTTATAGAAGTGGAAAATGAGACCTAAAGATTTGTCCAAGGTCACACTGGTTAGAGGAAATTGAGATAGAATTTGAACCTGGATGCTATGACATACACACACACACACACACACACACACACACACACACACACACACACATACTATAGGCAGTACTTTTCCTAATATACTACACAGCTGCTCTAGGAGCCTGGGAGGGCCCAGCAGCAGCAGTGTCTTGGGTCCAATATCCAAGGCCTGCTAACATTCTTACTTGGGGTGTTCATGTAATTCTTCTGGAGATATTATCATTCTTACTGGAATATGCTAAAAAGGGCACTAAAATGCCTTCCCCCTTGACTAAGAGATCCCACTACTAGATATATAGTTATATATCTAGTCTATAGCTCAAGAGGGTCTAAGATAGCACCTCTGGTAGTAGGATTGGGAAGCCCTTTTCAGGATTCTCATCTGTCTTTGGGGTCCACTTGCACTCTACTCTCACCTATGGCTCCAAGAAGCTATAGCATGCACAGCGTCCACATCCCAGTTGAACCATCTCAGCAGATGGAGTAAACCCAGTTGATAGTGACCGAAGGACCTCAGACCTATCAGTGAGTTGGGGGGTGTCTACCCCAAGCACATACAGACTTTTCTTGATGGAATGCTCACATGAGAACAATTTTTTCCAATGGCCTTGAAGGCACTGTGAGCTTGGTCAGACATTGAAGATTTCAAGGTCATCCACTTCATCCTGCAGCATTGCCAATTGTCTTGATTTTTGACCTACCACTGGACTTTGGTGGCTATGGAGAGAGAATAAGGCTGATGGCTCTGGACCACTCTGCCTCACTTAAATCCAATTCACACCCTAATGAAAACATCATCCTGTGAAGTCATTAGCCCTCTTTGAAAACAAAGGGCAAACCACAATAGCATCATTCTTACTCTTGTATAAAAGAGTTCTTTTGTGTTGCAGACCAGTGGTTTTTTTTTTCCCAAGCCTTTGAAAACTTACCCAACTGAATACCAGAATAGCAGAATCAGTATTGACAGGTTTTGGCAGGAACCTTAAATCTAGAAATCAGATCCTCTTCAGATCTCTAACTGTAGAGGCAACTTTCCATGAACCCATTCAAAAGAAGAGTCCCATGGTATTGATTTATTTTATTGGAATTCTTCTATTTATTTTGTGAGATGATGATTCCTTACAAAAACATATGACAGGTCAATGGGTAGTGAGAGAAATGTTACCCAAAGCATCACTAAAATATTTCCAAATACATAGAAAAAAAAAAACAAAACACTAGAGCAGTTTTGTTACTATCTTGTTTAATATCATATCTAGATATAGTTCTTAACACAAACTGTATAGAATTTCCCAGTATCTTAGAATATAAGCTTCTTTCATGTTCTTTGTGTGAAGTTTTTTTCTCATTTTATAGCATTTTATTTTTCCAGATTCATGCAAAGATAGTTTTCAACATTTACCTTTGTAAAATCTTATGTTCCAAATTTTTCTCCCTCTATCCTCCCTCCTCCCTCTCCAAGACAGCAAGCAATCTGATTATGAACATTTTTTATGATCGTTAAGTTCAAAATATAAAAAAGAATATTTGATGGGAAAAAAGATCTCATTTTAAAGATAAACAGAATCATAGAATATCAAAACGGGAAGGGACCTTAAAGGTCACCTCATCTAACTCTCTCATTTTAGGGAGAAAATGGCAAGCCTATGAGGTGATGTGTTGGTTGAAGATATTAACAGCAAGCATAATGGCTGGGGAGGGATACTTTTCTGTAGTCAAATGGAAATACAATTTCAGACCCAAATCTCAATTCAATTGGCTCACTCGTTGCCAAGGCACCTTAGCAACCTCTCACGAAGATTTTGGTCTCAAATTGTGTTTCCTTTTAACTACAGAAAAAATGAAATTCACAGACAAGAATGAAATCCTATTGTCATGAAAGTGTCCCCGGAGGAGGATTCTTCCTCAAGGAAGGACTGAAATTCGTTGGGAAAGGTTAGTGAGGCAGTTTTCCAACTGAATAGACAGAACTTGTATCATCACTACTCAGTGCCCCTTATAAATAGATTTTGCATGTTATCTCCCTAGCTGGGCAGAGCCCCAGTAATGGTGCATTAATTTCACGGTCCCCATCCAGGTCCCCATCCCCATACAATAGTCAGGGGCTTGCATCCAAACAATGATGACTTTTCCAAGGTTTCTGCAAGGTTCTTGAAATTATATTTGGTGTGCACCTGCCCACCTTCCTAGCCACTGCCTTATGATTTTTCAGAGTTGGGTGCTCAGATTGGAGTGTACCATTTCTTTTAGGCAGCCCAATAATACTTCTCTGCTTTGGAGCTCAAACTTTACTCCCTTAGCCTTTTCCCATGTATGGAGGATGGAGATAGATGGTCGTGGGAGTAAGGCTATGTGACTTGACAGCTCAGCCTTCTTCCAGGCAGCAAAATGTCATTCTGACTCATTGGATCTTCAGAGACAGAAGGAAAATCCAGGATGCAATTACATTCTGCCCTTTAGAAAGTTTATCCCAAAATCAATAAACCTAAACTGTAAGATTTTCTTTTAATTTTTCCCCATATCAGCCAGGAGTAATCCTGGTACTTTTTGGAAGAACTGTTGCCCTTTCTGTGCCTCTGTTTTCTAAAACTAAACATAGTTCCTCCCTCCTCCTACCCATGGTCATGGTTATGTATATGCTTGAATCAAAGAGAGTTAAAAATAAATCAAATTTTGGTGCTTAAATATTTGCATCCTGATTTTGGCAGAATGGTAAGGCTGATAAACTCTGGCTCAGAATCATGGTTTAAATGCCTCAAGTATCTTTTTTTATTAAAGCTTTTTATTTTCAAAACATATGCAGGTGTAATTTTCTTTTTTATTATTAAAGCTTTTTATTTTCAAAACATATGCATAGAGTTTTCAACATTCACCCTTGCAAAACCTTGTGTTTCAAAAATTTTCCCTCCCTTCCCCCCTTTTCTTCCCTTAGACAGCAAGTGATCCAATATATGTTAAACATTGTGCAATTCTTCTATATATATATTTCCACAGTTATCATGCTGCACAAGAAAAATCAGATCAAAAAGGAAAAGATGAGATAGAAAACAAAATGTAAGCAAACAACAAAAAGTCAAAATACTGTGTTGTGACTCACACTCAGTCCCCACAGGATGCAGAAGGCTCTCTCCATCATAAGACCATTGGAACTGGCCTGAATCACCTTGCTGTTGAAAAGAGCCATGTCCATCAGAATTGATCATCATATAGTCTTGGTGCTGTGTATAATGATCTCCTGGTTCTGCTCCTTTCACTCAGCATCAGTTCATGCAAGTCTCTCCAGGACTCTCTCAAATCATCCTGCTGGTCGTTTCTTACAGAACAATAATATTCCATAACATTCATATACCATAATTTATTCAGCCACTCTCCAATTGATGGGCATCTATTCAGTTTCCAGTTTCTAGCCACTACAAAAAGAGCTGCCACAAACATTCTTGCACATGTGGGGCCCTTTCCTTCCTTTGTGATTTCTTTGCGATATAAGCCCAATAGAAACACTGCTAAGTCAAAGGGTATGCACAAGATGATAACTTTTTGAGCATAGTTGCAGATTGCTCTCCAGAATGGTTGGATCCGCTCACAGTTCCATCAACAATCTATCAGTATCCCAGCCTTTCCACATCCCCTCCAACATTCGTCATTATCTTTTCCTGTCATCTTAGCCAATCTGACAGGTGTGTAGTACCACAAACATTCTTGCACATGTGGGTCCTTTTTCCTTCTTTATGACTTCCTTGGGATACAGACCCAGTAGAGACACTATTACATCAAAAGGTATGCACTTTTTGATAGCCTTTTGGGTATACTTCCAAATTACTCTCCAGAATGGCTGGATCTGTTCACAGTTCCACCAACAATGTATTAGTGCCCAGTTTTCCCACATCCCATCCAACATCCGTCATTATCTTTTCCTGTCATTTTAGCCAATCTGAGAGGTGTGTACTGGTACCTCAGAGTTGCCTTAATTTGTATTTCTCTGATCAATAGTGATTTGGAGCATTTTTTCATATGACTAGAAATGGTTTTAATTTTTTCATCTGAAAATTGTCTGTTCATATCTTAACCATTTATCAATTGGAAAATGGCTTGAATTCTTATAAATTTGAGTTAATTCTCTATATATTTTAGAATAAGGCCTTCATCAGAACCCTAGAATATGAAAATTTTTTCCCAGTTTATTGCTTCCCTTTTAATCTTGTCTGCATTGTACAAAAACTTTTTTAACTTAATATAATCAAAATTATCCATTTTGCATTCCATAATATATTCTAGTTCTTCTTTGACCACAAATCCTTTCCTTCTCTACAGATCTGAAAGGTAGACTATCCTTTGTTCTTTTAATTTCCTTATTAAATGCCTCAAATATCACCTGTAAGGTTACAAAGGAAAACCATTATATTGAAAATAGTCATCAAAATATTTTTTTAAAAAGCAACAACAAGGTCATGGACCATTTTCTAGAGTGAGTTGGCTTTTAAAAATACTATTTAAGTGAACAGATATATGATTTTAAGGAACTCAAGATTATATATGTTCCTCTGGGACAGAAAGGGAGAAAGGAAGGAGAAAAAGTATCTTCACTTCAGGCTGGATTCTTACCCAGTATCAGGAACACATGAGTCTCTAATCACATCTGGTTCATTTATCTTGGTGAAAGTGGTGCCAGAGGTTCCAGGAGTCCTCTCTCTACACAGGCTGTAGAGTGAGAAGGGAGCTCCAAGAGACTAGACCAATAATCCTATTGAGGAGATCCTTCAAAGGAAGAGAGATTTGAGCATCAGGAAAATCAGGCTTGAAGTGGGACGGGGAGAGCAGATCACAAAACAAACCTCCCATGCTAAGGTGAGAAACTGGGCTTATGAGCTCAAAACAGCCCATGTATTTTTAGGTGAGTTCTTAGGGTTTGTTTAACTGATTTTCTTTATCCAAAAAGGTTTTGGAGGGATATAATTTTATTGTATAAATCTCCCAAAATATCAGTCTTTATAGAAATTATTGTGGCATTTTGAATAGTGACTCTGTTGTCAAGACAAAAATCAGAGAGCAGGGGACCAGAGCTTACCAGTGGCCTTCTTTCCATTTCAGTCATTCAGCCTCTCACTCTTCTGACCAAAAGAACATCCTTTTCCTCTAGGCTCTCACCTCTTGGGCTTATTTCCACTTTATTAAACGTGCTTTTCTCCACGGCCCATTTATTGCATGCTTCTGTATTTAATCTCATCCCCCACTTAACACTCTCTAAATTAATTGTTCTCTTATAAGTCCCTAAACCTCCCTACTCCCAAATCACTGCTGTGAGCATGTACAGGTTTCCCTAAGTTATGACAATAATTAATTTGTTTTAATTAAGGGACTCTTCCTCTCTTTCCTCCCTTAGCACTTCCATTCAGGACATTTATTTCTCTTCTGCTTGCTTCCTGGGGCTTGATAGAGAAGAGGGACCTGTCCAGGAGCACAGAGGAAATCTTTAAGGGCATCAGTTCAGGCTCCTGGCCTAGATTCTAGCCCATGGGACCTTTGTAAATTGGCACTCTGGCTTTCTGTCTCCCAGTCTTTTCTTCTAGGAAAGGTGGAACAGGGACATTTCTAAATAAAGTAATACATTACCACTAAGCTAGGATTTTTTTAACCTGGCCCTGTGAATTTGTTTTGATTATTAACAATCATAATATTTTGATAACTTTATTTCAATAAACTCGGTTTCCTTTTTAATTCTGTGTATTTTATTTTTGGCATTGAAAAACATAATTGTATGGAGGGGACCATAGCCTACCAAAGGGGTTCAGGCCACAGATAGTAAAAAGAACACCTGGACAGAATACCAGATGGGCCTAGTGTGAAAAAGACCTGAGTTCAAATCCAGACACAGAGGCTTCCTAACATTTTCAGGGTAGTTGGGGGAATAGGAAGTATGGAGAGTATCCAGGGAAAGAGGGACATTGAGTTCGTAGAGAAGTCATGTATGAGGAAGAGCCAGGAGATCAGTGTCCAGGCCAGTGTATTATATAGGGAGAAGACAGAGGTATAAAAAGACTGGGAAGGTAGAAAAAGGCCAGATTGTTAAAATGGTGATATGCTAAATAAAGGATTTTATATTTGATCCTGGAGGACATGGAATCACTGGAACCAGGATGGGCTGAAATCTGCTCAGACTGGCTTCCAAAAGCCCCTTGTTAAAATTTCAGTGTGGGCTTTTATTTACACTTTGAAAATCAACAAATGCTACAAAGGAGGACTTGACTCATTGCTTTGTTATTTTTAAGTACTTAAGAAAATGATGGAGAGGGTTATTCCCCTGAAATTATTATTATTTTTTCGGAAGAGGCCAGGAGAGCTGTGCTTCTGGGAGAGTCATGATGATTAAGAAAGTGTTTTGGAGAGACTGAGGAGGATGCTTCAAAGTCTGTACCTGAGTTCAGTCTGCTGAGCATGCAGTATAAAGCAGCCTTGTCGTGACAGTTGTAGAAGTCACCTTATTTCTATGTTTTTTTTTTAAATAGAATTTGTCTTTCTCTCCCTTGTGACTAGACTTTTTGGTAATATTTAGAAATGTTCATTCTTTTGTTTAGGTGAACAAGGTGAATATCTGGTGCTTCTAACCTGGTGGGTTTCGGAAGATGAGGAGAGCAGCCCTCCTGGAGTTCAGTAATATGGAAGTGGATCTGGGGGTCAGAGCCCATGTTTTGCTAACAGTCCAACACCATTGCTCCAAGGAATAAGGAGTGACCTTGCCTCAGAACGAATCTTTGGGATGCAGTCCAGTCATCTGCTACAATTGGATGTGAACTTGGCAGGATGGCCATGTAGGAACTGTGTTAAGATCAAGCTCATTCTTATCAGCCAGTGAAGGGTATGGGAGACACTATGCTCCCAAGCTGCTGTGGGGAAATGTTTGGGCTTTTATTCTTGTTAGCTCTTCAGAGTAAATATTCCTCTCTGAAAGCTAATTGATTTTTAAAATGTAATTTAATTTTTATTTTCAGATTCAAGTTTTCTCCCTCCTTCCAACTACTCCTTTACCCATTGAGAAAGCAAGAAATACAATACCCTTTAGACATATGAAATCATGCAAAACATATTTCTTCATTGAAAGAAAATTGATATTAAGGGATTAAATGGAACTGAATCCCTAATCTATCACTATTGGTTAACAGTAGGAAGAACAAACTGGTGCAGTGGATAGAGCACCAGCCCTGAAGTCAGGAGGACCTGAGTTCAAATCTGGTCTCAGATACTTCCTAGCTGTGTGACCCTGGGCAAGTCACTTAACCCCAAATGCCTCAGCAAAAATAAAAAAGAAAAGAAAAAGAAAGAAAGAAAGAACACAACTGATGGGTGCTTGAGCTAACAGTACTAGAGAAGAAACTCCTAGTGCTCATTAGGGCACTCCTAGATCTCTAAAGGGGGCATAAAGCCAGCCAGGCTCTGGGAGAGTAAGACAGACCTTTTCTGCTACAAAGGACATTTAGGAAGGTCTAAACATGATGATACAATATTAGAAGGGCCTTAAGAGGGGCACAAAGTGATCCAGTAGGTACAAAAAATGGCAATGATCTCTCGCCAATCTGGGAAAGTTACAGGAAGATTTTGAGCTGCTCCCTGGAGAAAGGTCACAATTTAGAACAAGTCAAATAAAGGAACTAGATCACTAGACTGAAGTGTTTGGCTTTTATAAGTAAATTGGAACTGCCAAACTATGTTAGCAGGGAAGTGACACATCAGAGATGGGCTTTGGGGAGTCTACAGTGGCAAATGAGTGGTGGAGGGGGACTGACTGGAGCTAGGGAGCAGTAATAACAGGCTAGGTGGGACGTACCTGTGAGGGACCCTGGAGTAAAGCAGAAGTGGTTGTCTGGAAAAGAGAAGACAGGTTTTAGAGATGTCATGGAAGGAGGCAAAGATTCAGGGTTTTATCAGGGAGTAAGGGTGAGGTACCTTGGAGTCATTACTAGAGGCAGAGGATGACTCAAGGCTGTGAGTCTGGTGATTTTGACACTAATAGAGGAGTTTGGTAGGAGAGATGACTTGGGGGGAAAGGTAATGTTTTGGATATGTGAATTTGAGATGTCTGGTAGATTAATCTGGGGTCTAGGGGCCAGGAGGGAGATCCAGTTTAGAGATACTGCTGCATAACCAATTAGAGATAAATTTCAGTGAAATGCAAATGCCTTGTTTTGCATATTCCAAGATGGTCCCTCAGCCAGGATTACACTTCCCACAAAAGCCAGATGGAAGGTTGAGTCGTCCATGAGGCGTGGGGAACAGTGCTCCTAGACCAGATGGCCCACTGAAAAACTAAGGGATGTTAGTGGTCCAAATAATAATAATAACTAAGTGAATTTGGACTTCAGCTTCCTCATCTATAAAATAAGAGAAGAGTGGATAGAACACTGGGACTGGAATTGGAAAAACCTTTCAATATTCAGTTGAGAATCTTGTACTTGGGTACCAAAAAAATCAACTTCAGAAGTGAAAGAGGAAGAAAAGAGATTGTTTTGACAAAGACCTTTGGGTCTGAGTGAATTGGAAGCTCAATGAGAGTCAGCTATGTGACATGGCTACCAACAATGCTAATGGGATTTGGGGGAGGGAACAAACTTTATTAAGTATCTATCATGTTCTGGACATTGGTCTAAGTCCTTCATGAATATTATCTCTTTTGGTTCTCTCCTGCTAGGGAAGTCTTGTTATGATCATTATTCTAGGGTTTGGGAAGTTAAAAGGGATAGCTTGTCCAACATCTGACAGCAAGTAAATGCCTAGAGTTGGATTTGAACTCAATTTTTCTTGAGTCTAAAGCATAGACTCAGGCAGAGAGCACTAGGCCTGGAGCTGGGAAGACTTCAATTAGGTCTGTCATTTACTCGCTGTGTGACTTAAGCAGGTCACTTAACCCTGTTTACCTCTGTTTCCTCATCTGCAAAACAAGCTGGAGAATGAAAAAGCAAACCATTATTTTGCCAAGAAAACCCCAATGGCATCACCAAGAGCTGGACACAACTGAACAATAACTTCCTGAGACCAGGTCCAGTGCTCTGGATACTGCACCACCTAACTGATGTGGACATCGAAAGCGGATAAGCAGCCCTCCAAAGGGCTTGGCAAGCCTTGGCAGAGGGGCTTGAGGGCAACTGACAGGGATCAAAACTATCAGTGAGCTGGCAGTGTCTACCCCCAGCACACAATGGCTTCCCCTGTGGAACGGGGAGATGAGAACAATTTGTTCCAATGACCTTGAAGGTGGATGAAGTTTGGAGAGCGTAGAGCTCAAGGTCATCCACTGCATCCATGGCCATCAGCAGTCATCTCGACTTTTGCCCTGCCACTGGACATTGATGACTTAGAAAAGGCCTTGGCAAAGCTCTGCCCCCTGTATGTGTTTAGTTCTGGGCATAACAAGGGCATAAGAAGGAGCTTGATAATCTGGAGGGTCTCCGGAGTAAGGCAACAGGGTGATGAATGTCTTAATCCTGGCAACCTCAAGATGCTTCTGTCCCCTGCAGCCAATCAAGGGAACAATTGCTGGGAGGCTCCAGGTAAGGAGAGTCTCATCTTTGAGGCCCAAGGCAACATGAAGCCATGGCTGTTTCTCTGCCTCATTCACTTAAAGAGATGGAATGCACAGGGCGACGACCTTGAGAGCTTCAAAAGGTCAGAAGCCTGCCAGGAGTCCCGGAACTGGAGTCCATGCTAGAAATCACTGGCAACTGAGTCCCAAGGTCTTACCTGTGGGACTCGGCTCCACACTGCATCCATCCATCCACCAATCAGGGGTCCTCTTCTGCCTCAGGGGAGTGATTCCCCCATCGGATACCCCACGTGGAAGTGAATTTGAAAGGGCAAATACTCCAGAGACAATTATTTTGGGGGACATGGGGTGACAAAGGGGAGAGTGTCCCTGGTTTGGGAGTCATGTGTGTATACTTCTGCTCTTGTTAGATCTTCTCAGTAAATGTCTCCAATTTATGGAAATTACTTAATGTTATCCCAGAGATAAATTGGCTAAATTGATAGAAGGGTCTCGTCACTGGCTCAATCAACGATAGAGGATGAGTGTAACTGGCTCTTGATGGTGAGGAGCAGCTGAGGGTATTACAGAGAGAACCCTGCTGCCTTACCTTAGGGCCTGAGGGAAATGTCCACCTGCTCACAGGGGAGCTGACTCCCAGGACAAGTGGGAGTGAAGGAAGAGCTCTAGAGCTGACGTGGCCTAAGTCACAGAATGTGGGAACAGCATCAGGACAGGGATGGCCTATGAACAGCAAGCTCATTTGTCTCTATGGGCAGTTGGCTTTAGCTGACAGATGATAAAATGAGGTGCTCGTAAATGTGCAGCATGCAGCTCCTTAGCAGATTAATGACCTGCCGGTGAATTGACCCAAGTCTTAAGGCTTTTCCAGACATGTCCAACTCAGTTTATAATCAGAAGCCAAAGCAAAGCCTTGGCTTCAAATTCATTAGGGAAATTAATGTTCCATGTGGCATTTCTGCTATTGCCTTCCAAATTATGGAGGCTAATTAATAGAAACTTGTGTTCCAGTAATAAATGGTATGTTATTAACCTTGTTGCCAGGCCATGTGGAAACCTGGGCTAGGGCTGCATAACAGCTTTTGCCGGTCCCTGGGGAGGTGGACCACAGGGGGAGAACTTTTATTTTTTCCTCTTTTTTTATTATAAATTTAACGAACCTGATGATTTTAATAAAGACATAAAAATTAATGGAGAGGCTTGTATATGAAAGTGTAAATGTCTCTTTTGTATCTTTAAATATAAATTAAATTGAATAGACCAGTTTTAAAAATGCCCTTCTGAAGGCCCTGCTGTCTTCAATGTATTTTTAAAGTTGTATTTATTCTTTTTCTTTCCTTCCTCCCTCCCTCACTTCCATTCTTTCTTCCTTCTTACTTCCTTCCTTCTTCTTCCCTTCCTTCCCTATTTCCCTTCCTCCCTCCCTTCCCTCCTCTCTCCTTCCTCCCTTCCTTGTTTCCTTCCTTCCTTCCTTCCTTCCTTTTCTTTCTTTCTTTCTTTGTTTCTTCCCTCCTTCCCTCCTTCCTTCCTTCCTTGCTTCCTTCTTCCTTCCTTTCTTCTTTCCTTCCTTCCTTCTTTGCTTCCTTCCTTCCTTCCTTTCTTCTTTCCTTCCTTCCTTCCTTTCTTCTTTCTTTCCTTCTATCCTTCCTTCCTCCCTCCCTCACTTACATTTCCTTCTTACTTTCTTTCTTCTTTTTCCCTCCCTCCCTTCCTCACTTCCTTCCCTCTCTCCCTTCCTCCCTCTCTTCCTTCCTTTTTTCCTTCTCTCCTTCCTTCCTTCCTTTCGTTCTTTATTCCTTCCTTTCTTCTTTCTTTTTTCCCTTCTTTCTCTTTCTTTCTTTCTTTCTTTCTTTTTCTTTCTTTCTTTCTTTCTTTCTTTCTTTCTTTCTTTCTATAAAATGAGGATCATAACAGTACTATCTCACTATCATGAGAAAAAAATCAGCTAATATAAAGTGTTTGTTTCCTTCTTTTTGGATCATTTTCCTATAAACTCCCCATCCCAAATAGAAGGTTTTTCCTATAACTAATACCCAGAGACAAGAGCAACCAATCTTCACATTACTTTGTCTGTCGGTTCTTGTCTTTTGGCATCTTTGCCAAGGAGAGGGAAGGCAGATTTCACCATTCCAGTTCAGCTCTGGGGAGGAGAGTGGGCATCCATCTTGTTTATATTTAACATGAGAACAGAAAGGGGAAATAACTTTCAATTGCCTTTGCTGGAACCAGAGAATTTCATATTTCTCTTTTTCCAGATGAAGAAGATGAGGCCCAGAGAAGGTCAGGATTTTGCTCAAAGTCCCAAAGCCCAGAGAGAGCCAGGGTCCCCTGGCTCCCAGTCTGGGGTTCTGGGCAGCATGCCACAGGATGCTTCTGCTAGTTGAAGGTTAAACAAGGTCTTGGGCCAAAGGCGATCTGGAAGTAGGTGCCAAATGTCTGAGGTTTGAGCTCCTGCCATAGCCAAGCAGCTCAACTGACTGAAAGGCTGGGGTGAGAGAGGCTGACCTGGGTACGGATGAGCAAAGGCCATGGGGGTGGAGTGTGGAGGCTGAGAACATACTGGGTAGCCCAAGGGAAGCAGAGAGACAGTTCTCCCATTCTCTCTGCAACACTCATTTGGTACAGAACGTGGCAGCCTTTCAGTCTGGATGACTAGTTATCTGGCATTAGAACATTTTGGCCTGGAAAATGGGGGAGGGGGAGAGGGAGGGATCCATTGGAACTCAGGGGAAAGGATTCTTTGAGAAAGAAAGGAAAGAGTAAAGGAAGAAAGGAAAGGAAAGGAAGAAAGGAAAGGAAAGGAAAGGAAAGAAAGGAAGGAAGGAAGGAAGGAAGGAAGGAAGGAAGGAAGGAAGGAAGGAAGGAAGGAAGGAAGGAAGGAAGAAAGGAAGGAAGGAAGGTAGGAAGGGAGGAAGGGAGGAAGGGAGGAAGGGAGGAAGGAAGGAAGGGAGGAAGGAAGGAAGGGAGGAAGGAAGGAAGGAAGGAAGGAAGGAAGGAAGGTAGGAAGGGAGAAAGGGAGGAAGGGAGGAAGGGAGGAAGGGAGGAAGGGAGGAAGGGAGGAAGGAAGGAAGAAAGGGAGGAAGGAAGGAAGGAAGGAAGGAAGGAAGGAAGGAA
>JAJPUD010001183.1:183284-197214 GCA_023553655.1 Myrmecobius fasciatus | reverse complement strand
AGCACCGGTTCAACCAACTGACTTGGACTAAAATCCCTAGTGCCTTGATGAGGAATGAAGTCAGCATCCAAGAAAGACCACTTCATTTAGCTCTAGTCTGGGAGAGGGAAGATCTCTACCTGTGTGTGTGTGTGTGTGTGTGTGTGTGTTTTAAAAAACTTTCTTTAGGCTATCAAACTGCAAAATCTTTGACCCAGCAGTATCTGTATTGGGCCTATATCCCAAAGAGATCATAAAAAAGGGAAAAGGGCCCCACATGTGCAAGAAAGTCTGTGGCAGCCCTTTTTGTAGTGGCTAGAAACTGGAAACTGAATGGATGCCCATCAGTTGGAGAGTGGCTGAATAAATTATGGTATATGAATGTTATGGAATATTATTGTTCTGTAAGAAACAACCAGCAGGATGATTTCAGAGAGGCCTGGAGAGACTTGCATGAACTGATGCTGAGTGAAAGGAGCAGAACCAGGAGATCATTGTACACAGCAATAAGACTATATGATCATCAATTACGATGGATTTGGCTCTTTTCAACAATGAGATGATTCAAGGCAGTTCTAATAGACTTGTGATGGAGAGAGCTATTTGCATCCAGAAAGAAGAGTATGGGAACTGAATATGGATCACAAGATGGTATTTTCACCTTTTTTGTTGTTGTTTGCTTGCTTTTTTTTCTTTCTCATTTTTCCCCATTTTTGATCTGATTTTTTTTGTCTTGAAAAATTACTTTTAATGGCATACTTCATGGTTCAAATCATCACATTAAAGATACAATCATTTCCTAATAGTAAAATTCAGGGTATGTCATACTTTTTTTTCTTGTTAAACATCTCATAAAACTTTATTATTGGAAGAACAATTAATATTATTTTGTATACATTATTTCATTATATTTATTATTATACTCATATATTATATATTATATTCTAAGATATAGAGAGGTGGTATGGAACAGTAGACAAAGCTTGGATTCACAAGACCTGCTTTCAAATCCAGACTCTGACCCATAATAACTGTGTGAGCACCAACAAGTCACTTCATCTCTCTGTGCCCTGAAGCTGTCTAAAATGAATGAATGAATAAATAAGAAAGTATTTTTTTAAAGTTTTGATTTTTTTAATTGAAGCTTTTTATTTCCAAAACATGCAAGGATAATTTTTTACCATTAACCCTTGCAAAATCTTTTGTTCCAATTTCCCCCCTTCCTCCCACCTTCTCTCCTAGATGGCAAATAATCTAATATATGTTAAACATGGTAAAAATAGATGTAAATATAATATAGGCATACATATTATACAATTACCTTGCTGCACAAGAAGAATCAGATCAAAAAGGAAAAAAAAGAGAAAGAAAATAAAATTAAAACAAACAACAACAAAAGATGTGAAAATGCTATGTTGTGATCCACACTCAGATCCCACAGTCCTCTCCCTGGGCTCTCTTCATCATAAGATCATTAAAACTGGCCTGAATCGTCTCATTGTTGAGAAGAGCCATGTCCATCAGAATTGATCATTGTATAATATTGCTGTTGCCATGTACAATGATCTCCTGGTTCTGTTCACTTCACTCAGCATCAGTTCATGAAACTTTCCCCAGGCCTCTCTAAAATCATTCTGCTGATGGTTTCTTAGAGAACAATAATATTCCATAATATTCATATACCATAACTTATTCAGCCATTCTCCAACTGATGGACATAGATTCAGTTTCCAGTTTCTAGCCTATAAAAAGGGCTGCTACAAACATTTTTGCACAAGTACGGCCCTTTCCCTCCTTTAAGATCTCTTTAGGTTATAAGCCCAATAGAAACACTGCTGGGTCAAAGGGTATGCACAGTTTTATAGCCCTTTGGGCATAGTTTCAAGTTACTTTCCAGAATGGCTGAATCCATTCACAATTCCACCAGTTTTCCCACATCCCCTCCAATATTCATCATTATCTTTTCCTGTCAGTCAGTCTGAGAGGTGTGTAGTAGTATCTCAATTGTCTTAATTTTCATTTCTCTGATCAATAGTAATTTAAGAGTATCTTTTCCTATGACTAGAAATGATTTCAATTTCTTTATCTGAAAATTGTCCTTTGACCATTTATCAATTGGAGAATAGCTTGAATTCTTAAAAATTTGAGTCAATTCTATATATATTTTAGAAATGAGGCCTTTGTCAGAACCCTTAAATGTAAAAATGTTTTCCCAATTTATTGCTTCTCTTCTAATCTTGTCTGCATTACTTTTGTTTGTACAAAAACTTTTAAACTTAATATAATCAAAATTATCTATTTGGTATACAGTAATGGCTTTCAGTTCTTCTTTGGTCACAAATTTCTTCCTTCTTCACAGGTCTGAGAGGTAAACTATTCTGTTTTTTTCTAATTTGCTTATAACATCATTCTTTATGTCTAAATCATGAACCCATTTTGACCTTATCTTGGTATATGGTGTTAGGTGTGGATCAGTGCCTGGCTTTTGTCATACTAGTTTCCAATTTTCCCAGCAGTTTTTGTCAAATAGTGAGTTCTTATCCCAAAATCTGGGATCTTGGGTGATCTGATTTTTCTTGTGCAGCATTGCACATATATATAGAAGGAAAATGAAAAACTTCCTTTGTCTCAAGTCAATTTTCAAAATTTATTTAGTATTTTATTTTTTCTCCAATTACATATAAAAACAATTTTTAACATTTGTTTTTAAAACTTTGAGTTCTAGATTCTTTCCTTTTCTTCCTCCTTCCATTGAAAATGCAAGTAATTTCGGGCAGCTAGGTGGCACAGTGGATAGAGCACCAGCCCTGAAGTCAGGAGGACCTGAGTTCAAATTTGGTCTCAGACACTTAATACTTCCTAGCTGTGTGACCCTGGGCAAGTCACTTAACCCCAATTGCCTCAGGAAAAAAAAATGCAAGCAATTCAATAGAGGTTATACATATGGTCATACAAAACACTTCCATAATAGTCATTCAGCACAATATTTTCAATAATTTTTTCACATAATCCAAAAACTCATTAAGTACCTAAAAGATTTGGGAAGTTTGGCTGAGGCATTCAAGATTAGTGACCTCATCATTGAAGATCTAATGACCTTCTCTCAGTCTTCACCCTTCTTGTCTCTCTGATCTCTGAGTATTCAAACTTTGTTGGGAACTTTGCATTAGAAGAAAGGCATTGCTTTTCCGAAGGCTTGTTCCAGAAAGGGGCTCTCGCCACCGGCTGACTATGCAGAGCTATGTGGGCTTGCTACTCTGCAGCTTATTTAAAGGAGGAGATAGGAGAACTGGCTCAGAAGTGCCTACTTAGTTAGCTCTATTTCCTCTGAGTGGGGAACAAAAAATAGACATCGAGGGTGAGTTTTGCACCTCATGGCGTTGGTATGAAGAGGTCTGAGATGATTGGATGAAGCAGAAACCCTGAACACGGAACTTCCCCAGGGCTTCTCACTACAACAAAGCAGGACTTTCTCAAGGAGAGTATTCCATTTGCTTGAGATTGGAAGAGTAGCAAGAGAACATGGAGGATCAGAAGAGTAACAAATAGTGGAGAAATGATCCACTACCGCAGATTGTTCTTGAACAGGCCAAGGACTTGCATAGATTAAAAAGCTGCAGTCTAGTCTTGTGGGTTGTCCCTGGGAATGGGAGTTTCCCTCCCCATGTGCTTCCCTGCTAGCTTTCTGAAGCTGAAGAGGTCTTCTCCTTCCCCTCCCCATTCTCATGGACCTATGCGCATGGATGGGACACTGTCATATTGCAGTTATTCTTCCTTTTGCCTTCTCTTTTTATTTTTCAAAATACTTGTAAAGATAGCTTTCAACATTCATCCTTGCAAAACTTTTTTTCCCTATTTTCTCCCTCTCTCTCTTCTTTCCCCTCCCCTAGATAACTAAATACTAGACTAGGTTAAACATATGCAACTCTTCTATATTTCCACATTTATCATGCTGCACAAGAAAAATCAGATCAAAAAAGAAAAAAAATAAGAAAAAACCAATCCTTTTGCCTTCTATTGAATAAATGATATTTTTGCTTTTACCTTACTGTTTAGCACATACTTTAAGATTTAGGTTTGATGGTTTCTGGTGAATGATTTGGTAAAAATGGGAAGCACACTGGTATGAGCTCAGTACCTACTATGGCAACTAGTAAAAGTGGATCCTTCCCTACCCCACATATACATCAGAATTATCCCTGGGACACTGAGAAAGTTTTGAGTTGTACCAATGCGGTGTGTTCTGCTCTGGGAATCCTACAACTGCCAGCACTAGAATAGGCTGGACACCAGCTCTGAGCACAGACAACCTAGACACAAATAACACAGGATTTAAATAGAATTTGTCTTTGTCTCTCTTGCTACTAGACTTAGTAATATTTAGAATTGCTGAAGATGTGGATTTATTTTATAATCTGCAACTATGCTAAATAATTATTTCAAGTAGTTTAGTTAATAAATTAGGAATATACCAAGTACATCATCTGTTAAGTATAATCATATCATTTGCAAGGAGTGATAGTTTTCCAAAATAAATTCCTTCAATTTTTTTTCTTCTCTTATTGCTAAAACTAACATTTCTAGTAGAATATTGAATAATAGTTGTGATAAGGGGCATCCTTGTTTCCTTCCTGATCTAATTTGGAATTATCCCCATTACCTTCATATTGTTTAACAAACACAGTCCAGTCCTTCCTTTTCCAATAGCTGGGTCTCCTAGGCGATTCTCCTCAGGGTTGTTAAATAATCTTCCCAAGAGATCATTCTGACTGTATTCCTTTCCTGCTCAAAAAGTTTCAGTTTGGTTTCCATTGCCCAAAATGGCTTTCTTACTATTCCTAGCAAGCAACACTATGCTCCTCTATTTGTGTTCTCATCACTTAGCACAGTGCTTAACACATAGTATGGGCTAAATTTGTTCACTCATCTCCCATGTCAGTTCTTTGGCACTGACTCTCCTCCTTGCCTGGAATATATTCCCTCCTCCACCTTCCTCTGCTTCATAGAAATCCTTAATTCATTCAAGATTCAGTCCAAGCACTGCCTTCTAAATGTAGCCTTTCCTTATCCTCCATTGGCTAGTGCTCTCCCTCCCAAATGTATTTATTCTGTATATACTTATATATGACCATGGGGTCAATAGAATGTATATGCCTTTAAGACTGAGACTGTTCCTGAGGGATGCTCACAAGTTGAGGCAAGAACCCCTGTCCATGACCTTTGGCAGCACATGGAAGAAAATGAGGTTTGGGAAATGGACTGTTGGCTCCCATGGAGAATGCTAGGTATCCAGTGCTCTTTGAATTTTTCCTTCTAAACCTTTGTGCTGGTTGATCATTCTTGGTTATTGACAGGAGCATGAGCAGCAGGCAGAGGACCATTGATTTCAGCCTCTTTAACCAAAGGTACCCAAAGGAGCAGGAATTTGTTCCCATCTGCCCACATCCTGAATCCACAGGGTCTGTCTTGGCTTGCCCCTGACCATAGGATAGTCAGGCAGAAGCTGAAAGCAAGGCAGACTTCTTCATTGTGTTATGAAAGAAAGAGAATCACAGCCAGTTTTTGCCATTGTAATGAATTGCATTTAGAGTAAACATTTTGCTTCGAGATGTAAATGGGAAATCTTTTAATAGACCAGAGACCAACTCAGGGAAATGACTTGACTGCTATTAACCAAGGCCCTAGTGGGAGGACCAGAGTGAGACTTGCTTCTGATCCAGCAGCCTTTGCATTTGGCAAGCAAGGGTAGCATATTGAATGTCTCAGACTGCCAGGAAAGCTCAGGATTCTCTAGGGTATTTCTAGGACTATTACTTATATATTTCCACCTGTTATACTCCCCTAATATTAACCAATTGATATCAATTAGCTTTTCCAAAGAAAAGAGATGTATTATTTGTTGAGAAGATGGAACAAGGACAGAAGTAATAAACTAAACTGGGCATGTACTCTCCCTCTTCATTTAAGTTGTCCCCAGGAAAGGTAGGCTCAAGCTTAAACCACAAAGATAAAAAGGCACTGATTTGGGGATCTGGGGAGAGCTGGCTCTAGGAATTCTTTTCTTGCCTCAGGGAGCCTCTACCAAGGTGGCTTCAGGGAGCGGCACTGGCAGCGAATGAGCCCCTCACGCTCTGGCTCAGCCGAGTTAGCTTTTTGTGGGACACAGTGTTTGGCATTCTGGGGCTGAGCTAAGTAGCTCATTCTCAGGGTCACCGCTTCACTGGACTCAATTCCTGTGCCGTTGGATCCCGTGGTTTGTGCTACTGGTTCTGGGCACTCATGCTCCTTCTGAGGCTCTTTTGACCTTTCTAAGCTCATTTGGTTGTAATGTATTCTGTTCTTTTTACCTTCCTTTACGTGAGATCAGAAAAGAAGGACACAGAAGCCAGAGTGCCATGTGCGCAGGGACACATGGCAGTCAGGAGAGAGATAAAGCAGCCCCAGCTCCTCCCTGATCCAGAAGCTCCCAGTTGTTTTGATCCATTTTAAAGCCACCAAGGAAGGGAGAAAAGCAGAGAAAGAGCTGATCCTACCATAGGTCAGTTCAGTTACTTTTCTTTCATTAATACTTCCATCTTTGAAGGCAATCAGAAAACCTTTCCACAATACCATATCAGCTAATCAATGACTCCAGAAGAAAGCTATTCAAGACTCCCCATGCTGGCTTGAAACAAAGCTAGGGATTTTGTGTTTGAGAGCTGGAAGCTCTTTCATTATCTATAAAAAATCAAGATTAAGATCAAGACTAGGATAATGATCAAGACATAGCATAGATAATATAGGAATATACACATGGATAGACCCCAGATCACTCCTTCCAATGCTTTCCACTATACCACAAAAACTCATTCTCTAGCTTGTTTTCTTCTCTGCAAAATGAAACAATAAGACCTGTTCTGATTTCATAATAGTTTGATTATGCAGAAAGCACATATATAAGACTCTTTGTTTTACACATCATGCAAAATGACTCAAAGAGCAGAAGACCTTACTTAGGATTATACAGCTAGTAAATGTCAGAGCAGTCATTTAAACTGAGGTCTCTGGACTCCAAGTGCAGGAAAGGGAGAGGGGAGAGACAGAGAAAGATAGAGAAAGACAAAGACATGGAGAGAGAACATTTATCAAACACTTGCTATAAGGCCAGGCAATACAGTTTCCGATTTAAGACATGGCCTAAAAAGCAAAAAGGAACTAGAATCACAGTATTTTCTTATGGATGCACCAGGGAACCATTGAATATCTCTGAGCAGGGAAGTGGCCTGATCATACCTGTGCCTTAACAAGCAGCAAGGTGGTACAGAGGATAGAGTGTTGGGTCTGGAATCAGGATTTCTACTAACTGTGTGACTCTGAGTGAATCACTTATTAAATATTTGTAAAAGATAGCCAGAGGTTCACAGTAGGTGCTAATCCACACTTGTGTCCTTTCTCCACTTGGCCTTTGTCTCAGTTTTCCTCATCTGCAAAATGGTGATGATAATAGTACTCACTTGTGAGCCTTGTGAGGATCAAATAAGATAACATTTATAAAAGGTCAACTCTAAAGAGTCATATACATGCTATTAGGAAGAGGAATGGTTTTTGTCATTTAGTTGAGTAGGAGGTAGATTCAAGAAGGAATCATAGAAAGGAGAGAGAAGTAGAGACTAGTGAAATGGAGTTACTTTGGTTGTCTAAGGGAAAGGGGATGAGGGATTCAATTGGGATGGTGGCCATTGAGTCAGGCTACTGGGATGGATTTGATGGCCTAGAAAGAAGGGGAAAGGCAAAAGCCTTCTCTCTCAGAAGGGAAGACAGTTCTAAGAAAAGCTCACTCTTTCTCTGTTTCTCCTCCTGTGACCTTCAGACCAGCATGGGTTTGACAAAGGAGTGTTGGCGTGGGAATGGAAGGATCTGAGTTCCAATCCTGGATAGGCGGTGTGATCTTGGGAATGTCCATTAACTGCTCTGGATTTTTAGGTTTCCTTCTCTGAAATGAAGGATTTGGACACAGTGGCTCTATGCTCTAAGGGTATTGGGAAGGACTGGAAGATGGTTTGATTCTGAGGTGTCTTTGCTTAGAACTGGATTGTAGGATGAGGCATAGGGAAAGAATACAAGCATTATTAAGCACTGTTGTGTGCCAGGCACTGAGCTAAACACTGTACAAATAAGGTCTCATTTGAAACCCACAGCAACTCTGAGAGGAGGTGCTGTTATTACCATTCTACAGTTGAAAAAACTGAGGCAGACAGGGATCAAAGGGAGTTGCCCAGGATCACATAACTAAGAAGTAGATGAAGCAGGATTTGTACTCAGCTCTCCTCTCACTTAGTTGCCTCCTAGAGTGCCCAAAGCAATAACAGACAACTATATTTTAATCCCTAACATAAAGGGGAAACATCTTTTCATTCAAATAAAGGCAAACAATTTATATAGCCATAGAGAGGCTGATGGGTGTAAGTTGGGGAACAAGCCAGGGTTAAAATGTATTAATAATAGCTGGCATTTCTATAGTTACTACTATGTGCCAGGCACTGTGCTAACTGCTTTAGAGATATCTCACTTGCTCCTCATTACCACCTTGGGAAGCAGTGCTATTGCTGTTCCAATTTAAGAGTGGAGGAAACTCAAGTAGAAGTTACATGAATTGCCCAAAGAGGTCAAATTTGAACTAAATCCTTCCTGTCTTTAGGCCCTCCATCCACTTCAGGCCCTCTCTTGCAGAAGGAGCAGAGGGGGCAGCTTTTTTTGGTCTCAACCATAAAAAGACCAGGAGTTAAGTAGAGATATCAATAAAATGTAAATTAAGGACGAGAGTTAAACTTTTATCTAATTTGAGGTATTTCCCAATACTGGGCTTGAAGAAATTGTGATTGCATTGTTTAATATAAACTCCCTTAAAGAAAGGAAGGGAATTATATGGACCATGATATTGGCTGACGCTTAAAATGAGCTAGTTGTATAACAAACGTTTCACTAAATGCATCCCTTACTTCTCTCTTAGAATCCCTTATTTCTTGCAAAATCTGCTCTAATAACACCTCCTGAAGCCTTATTTGACCTCCCAATTTCTAATGGGATTCTCTTCCTGATATTACTTTGTATTTATATTGTAGATATTGATTTATTGGTTTCCCAGGACTGCCTCTCCCTATGGGGTGCAAGCTTTCTGAGGGCAGACTGTCCTCAAAACAGTTTTTGTGTTTCCAGATCTAAGCTTAATAGATATTGGTTGGCAGAAGCCTGGGGCCCGAATCCTCTTGGGAGGTTTTGGTAAGTCACTCATCCTCTTAGGGCATCGATTTCTCTCCTCTGCACAATGAGGTGTTTTGACTAGATGAGCAATAGGAAATAATGGCTAGATCCCCAGATTTAGACCATTGGGTCCTTCAAGGGTTAAGCCCCTGTTTCCAAAAGCTGGCCTTTTCCAAACTGTCCTTCTTACACAGCTCCTCCACTGTCAGGAGGCAGTTCTCCCACTCACCCTGTGGCCCCGCCCTCCAGCGCTAAAACCCGCCTCCTCAGAGGCGGCCTTCGCGTTTTCTGTCTTTTTTGCATGGCTCCTTGAAAGGACTAAGCTCCGCCTCCCCTCATCCTCGGAGAGCTCGTTCTCTTTTCTGTTCCTTCCTCCGTGGCTCTGCCCTCCAAGCCTAAATCCCGCCTCCTCTAAGAGAGGATTCTACTCATTCGGCCCTTCTGGGACGACTTCTTCCAGAGTTGAGCTCCGCCCCCTAATCTCCCTTCCCTCTCCCTTCTTGGACGGTTCGTCCCACTGAGTTAAGCTCCGCCTCCTAACCGCTCCTATTTTCGAGGAGGAGGTCCTTGCCATTCACTCCTTCCCCGTCCCCCCATCCCGGGATCTAGGCCCGCCTGCTCGGGCAGGCAGTCCTCTCCATTCGCCGTTTCCTCGATGGCCCCTCCCTCCCGTTCCCGTCAATCTTAGCGGTGGTGGCCGTTGCTTCCCTCGGCGTCCTCGCTTCCGTGGCTGCGGACTCTGATTGGCCCCGCTCGGGCGGAAGTGGGGGTGGGCGCTGGCCCGGTTGCCGCAGTGACCGAGCTGAGGGAGTGGGGAGATGGCGGCGTCGCGTCGCTCTCAGCATCACCACCACAACCATCACGGTGTTCACCACCCGCCACCGCCACCGCCTCCGCTGCCGCCGCCTCTACCGTTGCCACTGCCGCTGTTGCCTCCGGGTGCCGCCGGAGCGGCCCCGCCTCCGCCCTCGTTGAGCCCCGGGCCCGCGTCTCCCGCGGCCTCCCCGCGCCACGGCGGCCTCTCGGCGCTTCCAGACGCGGACGGGGGAGGAGGAGGCGGACCCGGGGCGGGAGGTGGGGTTGGGCCTGGGCCTGAGCGGCCGCGTTCCCCGGAACTCGTTGAGAGCGGCGTCCCGGCCTCGGCCTCGGCCTCGGCCCCGGCTCCAGCGGCAGCGGCTCCCGGACCCGGACCCGGACCCGTTCCCACTTCCTGTCCCTGCTCCGGGCCCTGCCCGGCCTCTGCCGCCGCCTCTGCCGCCTCAGTATCCTCCTTGTCCTCGTGCTCCTCCTCGCCTTCCTCGTCGACCTCATCTTCGTCCTCGGCCTCCTCCGCCTCGTCGTCCCCGGGCTCTCTGGGGCCCAGCCCCTCTGAGAGCCCGCCGGAGGCGGGCCCGGGGCCGGGGTCGGGGCCGGCGGTGAGTGGCGCCCTGCGCGAGCTGCTCGAGGCCTGCCGCAACGGGGACGTGGCCCGGGTGCGGAGGCTCGTGGACGCGGCCAATGTGAACGCCAAGGATCTAGCCGGCCGCAAGTCCTCCCCGCTGCACTTCGCCGCCGGTGAGGCGGGGCTCCGGGCGGGTGGGGAAACTGAGGCAGCCGTTCCAACGTTGCCGGGCTCAGCGGGCCCTCCTCCCCAGGACACACGCCCCTTCCCGATTGTTCCGTGGTAGGGGCTGACCCCGATACTCCCGACCCCTACCCAGTGTCCCCAGTCCCCCCTTTTCTACTTAACAGGTCCATCCCCCTAAGTCTTCTGGGCTTGTCTGAGCTGCCCGCCTTGGGGAAGCGCTGATGGTGGGGGCTTTGGGGTCTGGACCTGCTTAAGTAGATGCTTATGGATGTCATTAGCAAGCATTTTTTAAAACCCTCACTGTGTGCCAGGCACGGTGCTGAAGCTGGGAAATATAAATACTCCCCTCTAGAAGCTTAGGTTCTAATGGGAGAAGACCACCTTCATTAGCATGAATGGAATGGAATGAAAATGTGTTAGGTCTCTGGAGCCACCAAGAGCGCTTAAAACAGTTTCAGGAGTAGTTATTTCAATTGGGAATGACTTTTCATGATTCCATTTGGGCTGTTCCTGGCAGAGACAACTGGATTGGTTTGCCATTTCCTTTTTCAGTTTATTTTACTGATGTGAAAACAAGGATTAAGGGATTGGCCCAGTCATATGGCTTGTAAAATGTCTGAGGCCAGATTTGAACTCAGGAAATGGAATCTTCCTGAATCAGTACTCTATCCACTGTACCAAATCTTTGATTTAAATCCACTATTTACTAGGTTCAAATCTTGTTTTCAAAATTTACCAGTAGAATTGACACCATCCTCTCTCAAATGATAACTCCCTGAACCTGTTTCCTTATCTATGAAGTTTTTGTAATAACACGGAAGTGTTCCTATTGCTGTGTGAGAAGCCCCTTTTTAAACCTTGTAGTGCTTTACAAAGGTGAACCGCAAATGTGGAGACTAGGAATATAGATAGTTTTTCCCAAACATTTGCTTTTTAGAAAAGGAGAGTGGAACTGAGGGGATGATAGCCACATAAGGACTTTTTGGGGATCTAGGAACCCTGTTGTTTGTAGGCCAAAAGGAAGATATTGAACTTCTGAGAGAGGATTATTGGGGGAGATTGGGAGAAACTGCAGGAATGGGATGAAGTTGAAGGCTACTGGCCATGCCAAAGACCACCATCTGAAACTAGAGCAAAGAATAAATTTTAAGATGTTGAATGGGGAAATAGGGAGCAAGTAGCCAAATTTTTCTCAGGCTAGTATTTGATGAAAGGGTAGAGGGAAGGCAGAGGTGTGTGGGAGGCTTGAAGAGAGAAGAGAAGATTAGAGCAGCTGTTGTAGGGAGTGTGATAGGAAATCTGTTGGGGAGACTGAAAGAGTTGCCTTCTTGAAGTGAAAAAAGGATTTCTTTCTTTTAAAAAAAAAAAAAAACTTGACCTTTGATTGCCTTTGTTTTAAGGAACTCCTATTGAGAAAGCTCTTTCTCCCAAAGCAAATTGACTTCTGCTTTCTAATTTAGTCTTAGAGAGTTACTTGGACATTGTTAAGTGATTAGATTTGTGAAGGTTTCACAACCTTTGTGTCAGAGACCAAACTTAAACTTAAATCTTTCAGGCATGAAGGCCCGCTTTCTATGAACAAAAGCCTTGCCATGTTTCTTGGTAGAAAATAAATATCCAAGCCAGATTTTATGAATCAGGGTTATTTACTTTTGCATTTTGCATGCTATATGCATTTTATACTGTATACTGCTGTTTCTCTTAATACCTTAATTTATTAATACAACTTAATAGCATTGCTGAGAAACGGATATTTAGGTTACTATGTAGTCTTGGACTTTTCTTCAAAAATCTATACTTTTTTCCTTCTTCAATTCCTCAAACATTCCTCAAACGTAGTGTACCAGGACTTCTTAAACTTTTTCTACTCAAGATCCCTTTTCTCCCAAGAAATTATTATATGACTCTGGATATATGGGTGTATAAAATAGGTATACAAATCAAACTTTACTGATAATCATAATTTCTTGATTTCTACATTGTTACGAGACTCCCAGTTTAAGAAGCTGGGGTATATGCAATTGTTCCCCAAAATAGGAAAGTGGTGATGTTCTAAGAGCCTCATCCTATTAGGACTTTGAGAGATGTACTCTGGACTGAGATAAAGAAGTAGAAGATAGTTTGAGGTGGAGGGGAGAACAATAAGAATTTTGGGGGATTTACAGAGGAAGCGACATCTCAGTAGAAACTAGTCAGTAAGCGTTTGTTATACAACTTCATGTCTCAGGAACTGGGTTTAGGTACTGAGGATATAAGCAAAAAAATTGAGGCAGTGCCTGCTTGGAACTTATCCCCATTCAGGGCATAGGATAGGAGGAAACAAGGAAGGGAGTTTGGATTCAGACTATCTACAGAAATTGTGAATGGAGCCTTAGGGAAGTAGATGATCACACTCTTTCCAAGAGCAATAGTATTGTTGACTTGATTATTGTTCCCAGAGAAAGGTGAAATGCTAAAGGTGGCATTTGGGGGTTGCAATAGGAAATATGTCTAGATTGAATAATGTATGGTATGGGGTTTGGTTAAATGAGGGGCTGAGTATCCATTCAACCCTCAATATTGGTAGTTTCAAGAATTCTAAAACTTGGGTATAGGGGGTTTAAGGTCATTGTTTCTAATGGGGATAAGCATACAGTGATAGAGAAAATGACAAGATGCTCATGTTCGTTCTTGCTGTCTTTTCTTCTCTGCCTATCCCATATTGCTAGGCCCTGTGCATGGTAGGCCTTGGGATAAATCAGTGTTAGAAAGTCTGAGGCTGGCTAGGTGGAGAGCTAAAGTAAGGATTGACTAACTTTCCAATTTTGGCAACTCCATGACTACCAAACCAAAAGTGGAAGTTCTTAAATATTAGACTTCATTAATATTTTATTATAGATGCAATAAATAGGGAATTACTGATTATTTTTGTTTTAAGCATGGTAGTTATGTTAGACAGATTTGTGCTTTTAGAGGAAGATTATTTTGGCAGCTTTGTGAAGGATGGATTAGAGGGACTGGAAGCAGGAAAACAATTAGGAGAATTGTATATAGTAGCCTAGGTCAGAAGTTATTGGAGTTGGAACTAGGATAATAGAAATTTGAGTGAAAGAAGGAAATTGTATAGACAGGATATGACGAGTTATTGATTATAAACAGTGAGGC
>JAJPUD010001183.1:164907-183274 GCA_023553655.1 Myrmecobius fasciatus | reverse complement strand
ATTGTATAGACAGGATATGACGAGTTATTGATTATAAACAGTGAGGCAGTGGGAAGACTCAGAAATGACTGAGATTAATTTATCTTTGTGATCTGGAGTATGAATGTTAATGCCCTTAGTGGAAGGGGAAAGCATGGTGAATTTGAGGTTTATGGTAGAAGTTAATGGAATTTGAGATACCACCAGAACAATACTGTGGAAATATCCCATAGGAATTTGTTCAGGAGACAGATGAGGGGTGTATGTATGTATATCATATATATAGTGATGATAACTAAACTGAGTGATTTGGAAATTTTAGGAAAAGGCTTGGGAAGTGCAGGAGTGAGGGAGAGTCAATCAGAGAAGAATATAATGATGATGAGTTTGAGATCAGGTAAGATACCATAAATCTGTATTGCATTTGGAAGGTTTTGTTGATTTCCAGGTAATGTTCAGCAATTCTAGAAGCAAGAACAGAAGCTTATGGTGGAGATGATGCAAAGTGAGACTCTTTTAAGATTCAAGGAGGGTCTCGTTAGTGATTAATTGTAGACTGGGAAGGAGAAAGAAAGAGTGGGATAGGCCATTGTGAAAATGAAGAGAAAATCTAGGAGAAATGAGGTCTAGAGAGTGTTTTTATGATAATTAGGAGAGGAATCTCAAATTTCCAGATCCTAGAAGTAGTTTTGGGTGACAGTGAGATCTAAAGTCTGAGCATGTCTGTGGGTGAAGAGGAATGAAGGAAGGTATGTGTAGGTTATAATAGTAGAGATTGAACTGGAAGGTTTGAAATGCTCAGGGAGGTGGTGTGAAGTAGTATGATCTGGATTAATATTGTCAAACTCAGATCAAAATAAATAAGGATCCCTATGGTCTGCATATTATTTTAGTTTAAAATGTTATCAATATTGCTTAGGTTTTATTGTGCTTTTTTATATTTTTATATATTTACTTTCTATTTTTTTATATTTATTTTATTAAATATTTCCAATTTTATTTTAATCTGTTGCATTTGTGGACTGTGTATTTGACACTTCTGAACTAGAAAGGCAGAAGTGAATCTTAGGAGGAGAGATTGCAGAATGATGTCAAGAGAGAAGAGAGAGTCTGAAAGTGACATGAGGGAGTAGAATGTAGGTCCATTTTTCTTCTTGGATCTAAATTGGTGAGAAGGGGAACAGTTGAGTGGAGAGAGGGGGCATGATGGAAGGCACAACTTGAGGCCAGAGGTGAGAGAGCCAGGTATCTAAAAGCCCAAAATGATGGAAAATGTGACAGAGCTCGGTTGTTAGTTAGAGTGGGGGTTTCAGAGGATAGAGGGGGAGATCAGAAGAGGATATGAATTGAGGAGGAGCTAGGAGGAACTAGTTCACAGAAACTCAGGCTACTTATTTCAATTCATATTGGCCTAAGAATCCTCTCTATAATGATATTGACAAATGGATGCCCAGTCTCTGCTTAAAGACTGACAGTGAAGAGGACGAGGACCCATTGCATTTTAGGACAGCTCTCAGAGTTAGGAAATTTTTCCTTCCCTGATGAAGTCTTTTCATTTTCAGGGAAGTCAATTCAACAGACATTTAGTAAGCACTCACCATGTGTCAGTTACTGAGCTAAGACTTATTATCCTGAGGTTTTTCCACTAATCTTCATAAAACAAGGTGTTCAGTCACTCTGGTTATTGTTTTATAGCCTGCCACGTGTCCTTACTAAAATGCTGTACCTAGAACTCAATACAGCACCAACAAAAACACAGAGGGCAATGAGTGTTTCTCAAGTTCCTATTGGGCTTAAGCATTGGAGATTTGAAGACAAGGGAGACAGGCCTCAGAAAGCTCCCACTTTATTCCAGGAGATAACATGCAAAAGCTGTGTACAGATTGGATATGGATGGATCCATTGGCAGTTTCAGAGAAGGCACTGGAAAAGGCTTCCTGTAGAAGCAGAGACTTTAGCTGGGACTTGAAGGAAGCCAAGTGGGAGAGTATCCTCGGCATGGAGGGCAGCCAGAAAAAATTCCTGGTGTAGTAGTAAATTTCTCCACTTATTGTAACTGATGGTTCCACAAAACCATTGTTCATTATCCAGAACCAAAATTGTTCAGAGAGACCTTAATGGAATATCTTTTTCTAGGTACAGCAAGGGGGCCAGTGTCCCTGGATTGCAAAGTAAATGGAAGGGGAGGAGAAAGTAAGATATAACAAGACTGGAAAGGTAGGAAGGGAACTACTTAGGAAGGACTTTAAAAGCCAAAGAAGATTTTATATTTAATCCTAGAGGCAAAAGGAAAATATTAGTTTATTGAAGGGATTTAGGGGTGGAGTGAGGGTTTGATACTGTCAGGCCTTTATTTTAGAAAGATTAATTTTACAGCTGAGAAGAAGCTCAGTAGTAAGAGACATTCAGGGGGGAGAGCCAGCAATAGGCCATTGTAATAGCCCAGGCATTAGGTAAATCAGGGCCTATACCAGAGTGCCTGAACTGTAAGAGGAGAGAAAGGGTGGTATATTTGAGAGGTGCTAAGAAAGTAGAAATGACAGGCCTTGGCAACATGAATAGAATAAGAAGGATATGAGAGAGAGGAATCAAGGATGACACCTAGATTGGGAGCTTGGGGGACTGGGAGGATGATGGTGCCTGAATATAGTGATAGAAAAAAGTTTGGAAGGTGAAGAAGAGAGATAATAGGGTCAGCATTATATAGATTGAATAGCAAATGTCAAAGATCTTTTAGTAGATGTCTAATAGGCCGTTGAAGATGGAGAGAGAAGAGGTTTGGAAAGAGGTTTGGACTGTACAAGTCGATCTGAGAGTCATTTCATAGAGCTGATAAATGAAGGTATGGAGACTTGATGAGATCATAGTGAAATATACTATAGGGGAAGAAGAGAAGAGATCCCAGAACATCCTGATGTGTATGAATATCTTTCAAAGGAGACAGGAGAATTTGTCAGTAGAATCAAGAGATTAAAAAAAAAACAAAAAACCAAACCCTAAAAAATAAAAACTTCAAGAGAAGAAGAAGTGGGTGATGAACAATGTTAAAGACTCCAGAGAAGTCAAGAAGCATTAGGCCTGAGAAAAGACCATTAGATTTGACAATTGAGATCATTATTAACTTTGGAAAGAGCAGTTTTAGTTGAATGATGAAGTAGGAAGACATTGCAAAGAGATAAGTGAGAGAAAAGGAATTGGAGGCACCCATTGTGGATAACCTTAGGGATTTAGCCACAAAAGGAGAAGAAATATGGGATAATAGCAAGGATGAAGAGACTTAAGTGAGGGGTTTTGATCGTGAGGGGGAGACGGTCATGGTTTGTAAGCAGAGTGGTAGAGATTGAAGATAAATTAGAAGGTGATAGAGGCAATCTGCTGGATGAAATGAGATGGAATGAGATCTCTTGGTTCCATTTTCAGAGAGGTTCATCTCCATGGGGGACAGGGTTGAAGGAGGGGAAACTGGAGAAGGCATTGGGGTGATAAGAAGATAAGGAGAGGAGGGAGAATTCTGTGGTCTTATTTTTTCCCCCATGAAAAGATAGGAAAAGGTTCTTAGTTGGAGGTAGGGATGGTTGGGAAGCAATGGAAAATTTGAGGAGGAAATGTTTGAAAAAGTTTCTGTGGTGAGTGAAATAATAAGTGGATTAATTAGGAAGATGTGGAAAGATTGCCTTCCTGAATTGAGAGTCTAGCTGAGATTATGAAACGCTTGTGGACTAGAGAGCTTTCCTGAGTCATAGAATATGTATGTGATGGGGAGGAGTGAACAATTAGCTTGGAAAAGTCTTTTGGAGCTCGTTTTGAAGCACTTTAAATGCCAAGCCAAGTCTTTTGTTTCATGTTAGAGGTATAAGGAGCTACTGGAGTTTGACATGATTTAGATTGGCAGCTGAGGAAAGAGACAGGAGAGGTAGAGAGACCAGTTAAGAGGCTTTCACAATTACTTTTGTGTGAGGAGAGATGAGGACCAGAATTTGGGTGATGGCTCTGAGAGTGGAGAGAATTGGGTTTTGTTGTGGTAGAATTGACAAGACTTGGCAAATGATTTGATTATGTAAAAGTAAGAAGTAGATGATGATTGAGGTTGCAAACATAGGTCATCGAAGGGAGAATGATTCCCTTAATTGAAATTGAAAAATTCAGAAGAGGTATGGGGTTGTTTGTTTTTTATTTTTATTTTTTTTATTTTGAGTTCTGCTTTGGATTTTTCAGGTTGGAATTATCTAGGAGACATCTGGCTGGACCAAGCTTAGGGGAGACTGTTGGATGGTTATTGTTCTCCTTCCTTCTCAAAAGGACCAGCATGATGTCACCATCCTGAAGGGCAAGATACATTGTATCCAATTGTGACTGATCAGACCAATATGAGCTTGGAAGTCTTTTCTACAGTTTAGGCACAAATAGTCCGCGTAAATATTTGGAGCTGAAACGTCTAAAAATTTTACATCTCATGTTTCTTTGAGGTCCTGCAAACAGAACACAGCTCTTTGATGCAGTCCTGGGCCTGTTTCTCTCTTTTCTCACAATTGATTCCAAAATTGTTCAGAGAGACCTTAAGAGGAGTGTTTTTGTATCACTTCTGACCTCCATGTGAGCACTTGCCTTTATGATTTCCTCTGTAAAATAGTCTTTTAGGCAAACCTACATTTGGCATTTGAATGTGATCAGCACATTGCTATTGAGTTCTTTGTAGTAGAGTTTGAATGTTTGGCAGTTTAGCTTGAAAAAGGACCTCAGTGTTTGGTATCTTAGCTTGCCTGGTGATCTTCAGAATCTTCCTCAGACAATTCCAATGGAAGCAATTCATTTTCCCATCATGGGCTGGTAGACTGTCCAGGTTTCACAGGCATATGACAATGAGGTCAGCACAAGGGCTTTGTAAACCATCAGTTTGGTCTAAAACTTCTGTACCACCCTTTCCTTCAGTGCCTTCCAAATATTGAACTTAGGCAATGCATGCCTCAGCCTCATCATTTGTGTTGACATCCCTGAAAAGTATACTGCCAAGGTAATTGAACTTAGCTGCAGCTTTTTAAATTTCTCCATTTATTGTAACTGATGGTTCCACAAAACCATTGTTCATTATCCAGAACCTGGACAATCTTGCCATCATGAAATTGATGTATAATACTGATGAATTTCCCTGGGCAACCAAATTTTGCCATGATCTTCCATAGGCCCTTATAACTGACAACTAACTGATTAGGTCAGTGAACTACATTGTAGACCTCTCTTTGGCTCCCAGCATTCTTTTCTCTTAGTTGTTGGGTCACAAATACCACGTCTTTTGTATCTTGATTCTTTTTAAAGCCAGGTTAACTCTTAGATAGATGACCATCTTCCAGGGGAAGGATCAGCTTAAGTCCTTTGACAAGAATTTTGCCAGAAATGACTGAATGACCTCTACCCCCTCCCCACTAACCTATTTCTTTTTCCAAGATTGGTTGTTGTCCTTTTTTCTCAAAGAGGACAAAATGATACCATTATGTTAGAATTGAGTTACAGTGTGTCTGATTATGGCTGATCAGACCAATATAAGCTTGGAATGCTCTGCCACAGGTCGGACACAAATATTCCCTATAAACATTTGGGGTGGCTTCTCTATAACTTTGTACATCTGAGCTAATTCAGTTCTGCTTTGCTTTGCTTATAGAGCACAGCACCTTATCTGATGTGGGCACTTCATGTTGAGTGGCCCTGTGTCACTGTCTCCCATGTCATACAAGGAATTCTTAAGTTCCTAAGAGAGACTTTCTGAGTGTCCTTATGCCACCTTTTCTGACCATCCTGTGAGTGCTTCCCTTGTGTGAGTTCTCCATAAAATCTTTTTGGCAAGTGTACATTTGGCATTTGAGCTATGTGGCCAGTGCAAAGGAGTTGTATTCTCTGCAATAGAGTTGGAACGCTTGGCAGTTTAATTTGATAAGAGGACCTGGTATCTTATCCTGCCAGATGATCTTCAGAATCTTCCTAAGACAATTTAAATGGAAGTGATACAATTTCCTGGCATGGAACTGGTACGTCCAAGTTTCACAAAGCATACAACATCGAGGTCAGCACATTGCTGCCGTAGACCTTCAGTTTGGTAGTCAAATACCTCTCCTCCAAAGCCTCCCAAACACTGAGCTGATGGATTTCAATTCATGATAACATGCTTGCCTGAGTTCTGGGCAATGACAGTGCTCTTGAGCTTTTCTAGTCATCAGTGGTTGTATGCTTGTTCCCATGTTTTTAGCATGATGTTTTCAACCTTCAGTGAGGACAAAAATGGAATCAAAGTTGGCTTCCACACACTGATGATAAATTCTTCAACTTGAAAAGGCTACAAGCCAGAACTAAAGTGGGGGGGGGGAGGCGAGGAGGGGGTGTTGGTTGCATGAGTTTTTTATTTGCAAATGATAATGGAGTCAGGGTCCCCTCCAAAGCTGAAATGCATCAAAATATGAATCGATTTTCTGCTGCTTGTGCTAAATTAGACTTAACAGTTAACACCAAGAAAATACAAGTACTACATCAGTTATAGCAAGTGGTGAAGTTTTTAATGCTGTGGATAAATTCACTTTTCCTAAAACTCAGGAGAGACTAGAGCTAGCTAGAGAGAAGCTCTCATTAGTCAACTTGTCCAGACATCTGATTTTACTCATGTTTTGGAAAGGGCAGTGATGAGCTTGGAAATCAGATTGCTAGGGATGTAAGAGTGAATGAGAGAAGAGGAAGTGAAAACAAAGAGCATAATTAATAATTAATTTCTTCTAAGAGTTTGACTGTGAAAAGGAGGGGAGTTATTTGGGAGATAGCTGGAGTGGATGGAGAATCAAATGAGGATTATTTTGAGGATGGGGGACTGTGAACATATTTGTAGGCATCTGGGAAGGAGTCAGGAGAGGGCGAGGGCTTTGATGGATTAGGTCAGAAATAAGTGATGTCGGAGTAGGGATTTTGAAAATATGGAAAATGATAACTGGAGAGAGAGGGCATTTGCCTCCATTGACAATGACTGAACAATAATTAGAAGAGTAAGAAGTGTGTCTTTGTTAGTCATACAGTTAGTTTATCTGCAAACATTAAGTGCCCACAATGTGTTAGACAAGTACAAAAATTTCATTGAGGGGGATATGTATCCACACATATGTAGTAAGTATATAGAGAATAAATACATGCAAAAAAATGACAAAATATAAATTTTAGGTAATTGAGGAGAGGGACAAAGGACACTTAACAGTTAGGGTTGAGGGGTGGCCCAGAATGGATTTATATGTTAGTAATTTGAGCTTTTTTCTTGAAGAAAGAGGGATTGTGTAACATGGAGATGAGGTATGGGATTACAACAGATGAAGCTATCAATACTTTGATATGGGGCCAGACTATATTTTGAGTTTTGTGATTCAGGATTGGGATATAGGGACAACAACAGATTTACTGTGTGTTCAACAGAGGAGTGTTGAAAATGGTATAGTTGGGATACACTCAAACTCTAGACCAATGAGTACCTGATACTTGGGTGGTCTTCAAAGACCCTACTGAACTCATTAGGGTTGTCAGCTCCTCTATGATCTACAACTAACTTTCAGAGATTTCATTGGTGGCCTTTTAGGCCTTTGTGGTGAAGGCCCTCCCTCTTCCCCTCACCCCCCCAGCTCTTCTCTCCATAATGGGGAAAAAACGAATTCAGCTTGAGTTTCTGACTCCCTGGACTATGTGGTAAAGGAGTCCTTTAATTTTAGGAGGGATACCCCCTGCATTCAAATGTATCCCAAAGGCTAATGAGGTAAGAGGACTTTTTACCTTCAACTGGCTTTCTGATACTAATTTGTGTAGGTTAGCAGTGGCAAGACAATCTGTTCAGTTAAATTTGATACTTTGCTTTTTGGGTCAAGGAAGTGACTCCTTGCATTTATTCTTTTTATTTTTTAGGGGATTACTTAAATTTTTTTTTTAAATTTTCAAAACATATACATGGATAATTTTTCAACATTAACTCTTGTGAAACCTTTGTTCCAATTTTTCCCCCCACTGCCCTAGATGGAAAATAATCCCATATATGTTAAGCATGGTAAAAATATGTTAAATCCAATATATGTGTACATATTTATACAGTTATCTTGCTGCACAAGAAAAATCAAATCAAAAAGAAAAAAACAATAAAGAAAATAAAATGCAAGCAAACAACAACAAAAAGAGTGAAAATGCTATGTTGTGAACCACACTCAGCCTGACAGTCCTCTCTCTGGGTATAGATGGCTTTCTTCGTCACAAGATCATTGAAACTGGCCTGGATCATCTCATTGTTGAAAAGAGCCACATCCATCAGAACTGATCTTGTATAATTTTGTTGTTGTCATGTACAATGATTTCCTGGTTCTGCTCATTTCACTTAGCATCAGTTCATGTAAGTCTCTACAGGCCTCTCTGAAATCATCCTGCTGATAATTTCTTATAGAACAATAATATTCATGACATTTATATACCATAACTTATTCAGCCATTCTTCAACTAATGGGCATCCACTCAGTTTCCAGTTTCTTGCCACTACAAAAAGGGCTGCCACAAACATTTTTGCACACGTGGGTCCCTTTCCCTCCTTTAAGATCTCTTTGGCATATAAGCCCAGGAGAAACACTGCTGGGTCAAAGGGTATGTACAGTTTGATAGCTCTTTGGGCATAGTTTCAAATTGCTCTCCAGAATGGTTGGAACAGTTCACAACTTCATCAATAATGTATCAGTGTCCCAGTTTTCCCACATCCCTGCAACATTCAATTATTATCTTTTCCTGTCATCTTAGCCAATCTGAGAGGTGTGTAGTGGTGCCTAAGAGTTGTCTTAATTTGCATTTCTCTGATCAATAGTGATTTATTGCACCTTGACTAGAAATGGATTTAATTTCAACTTAAAATTGTTTATATCCTTTAAACATTTATCTTATAAATTTGAGTCAGTTCTCTATATATTTTAGAAATGAGGCCTTTATCAGAATCTTTGAATGTAAAAATATTTTTCCACTTTATTGTTTTCCTTCTAATCTTATCTGCATTAGTTTTGTTTGTACAAAAACTTTTAAACTTAATATAATCAAAATTATCTACTTTTTGTTCAATAATGATATCCAGTTCTTTGATCACAAATTCCTTCCTTCTCCACAGATCTGAGAGGTAAACTATTGGATTTACTCTTTCATTACAAATTGGACAGCTAGATGGGGCTGTGAATAGCATGCTGAAATTCAAATCTGGGCCTCAGACACTAGCTATGTGACCCCAGATAGGATTACAAAGAGTCAGGAATGGCTGGAAAAGTACTGAACAATTTGCTCAGGTGGCCTAATATTAGAATTGGTTCATAGGTCAGTGAATAAATCATGGGATGATTAGATTAGAGATAAGGATAGAAATAAATGGGTGCTTTTAGATGGAAAGTAACTTTTATCATTTACTTCGCCTTCTTTTAAACCCTTTCCATTTCACAGCTGCACCCAGCTTGCTAGGGGCTTGATGGTTTAGAACAAGAGCAGAGGACTGTGTTCAGTATCAGTTTGGGAGATATCCATAAACTATTATTAGCCTTTTGATTATAGCATTGAGCCCTGAATTTAGGTTTTAGTTTGCCAACTGAGTTGAAAAGAATGGCAAAGACTGTCTAGTCCAGCGTCTACCTAAACAATTCCTTTGTAACATCCCTGACAAGTTGGTTAACCGAGGTGCCCTAGCCCATTTGTGGACAATTCTGTTACTCTTGGAAAGGTGTTTCTTTTTTTCTTTTTTTCCTTTTTACCCTAGTCCCCTCCCCTTTCCTAGATGGCAGGAAGTCCACTACATGTTAATTTACTTGACAAGTTGAATATATGTATACATATTTCCATACTTGCTGTGCAAGAACAGTCATATCTACATGAACAAAAAATATCTGAGAAAGGAAACCCACTGCAAGCAAACATCGATAGAGATCATGGAAATGATATGTTGTGGTCCACATTTCATATCTCTCTGGGTGTATATGTCTTTCTTCACTGAACAATTGGAACTGGTTTGAGACATTTCATTGTTGAAGAGAACCATGTCCATCAGAATTGATCATCATATAATATTGTTGTTAATATGTATATTGATCTCTTGGTTCTGCTTGTTTCACTCAGCATCAGTTCATGCAAGTCTTTCCAGGCCTCTCTAAAATCATCCTGCTGGTCATTTCTTACAGAACAATAATATTCCATAACTTTCATATGCCATAATTTATTCAGCCATTCTCCAATTGATGGGCATCCATTCAGTTTCCAGTTTCTAGCCACTACAAAAAAGGCTGCCACAAACATTCTTGCACATGTGGGGCCCTTGGAAAGGTGTTTCTTAAATTGAACCAGAATCTTACCTTTATAGCTTTTATCTACTTACTCCTACTTAAAAGTACATCTGATCTATTTTTAGGTATACAATAGCTACTGGAGACAGCATGACATAATGGCAGCTGGGGGCATAGTAGATTGAGCTCTGGGCCTGGAATCAGGAAGGTCTGAATAATAACAATAACATGCATTTTCCTTTTAAAACAATTTTTTTTCTTAATTATATAAAAAAAATTTTTTAAACATTCTATTTAAAAAAAAAAAAAAGTGTTCCAAATTCTTTCCTTCCTTTTTTCCCCTCCTCCCTCCTTGAGAAGGCAAGCAGTTTGATATGGATTACACATGTGTAATCATGCAAAGTATTATCTTTGATCATTGTATTGCTGAGAATGGTTGAATCATTCATGTTTTTATATAGTATTTCAGTTATTGTGTATAATGTTCTCCTGGTTCTGTTCACTTGACTTTGAATCTGTTCTTACTAGTCTTCCCAGGCTTTTCTGAAAGCATCCTGCTTGTCATTTCTTTCTTTTTTTTTTTTTTCCTGTGGCAATTGAGGTTGTAACTTGCCCAGGGTCACACAGCTAGGGAATGTTAAGTGTCTGAGACCAGATTTGAACTCAGGTCCTTCTAACTTCAAGGCTTGTGCTCTATCCACTGCAACACCTAAATGTCCCCCTGCTTGTCATTTCTTATAGCACAATAATATTCCATTACATTCATATACTACAATTTGTTCAGCCCTTCCTCAATTAATGTATATTCTTTCAGTTTCCAATTCTTTACCACTACAAAAAAAGCCACTATAAATATTTTTGTGCATATAAATTCTTTTCCATTAAAAACAAAAATCTCTTTGGGATACAGACCTAGTAGTGGTGGTCTGGGTTCAAAGGGCATGCATAGTTATAGCCCTTTGGGCATATTTGCTAATTGCTCTCCTGAATGGTTAGATTAAGTCACAACTCCAACTATAGTGAATTAACGTCCTGATTTTTCCACATTCCTTTCCATCACTTGTCATTTTCCTTTTCTGTCACTTAGCCAATCTCATAAGTGTGAGGTAGTTCCTCAGAGTTGTTTTAATTTGTATTTCTCTAATCAATAGTGATTTAGAGCGTTTCCTCATATGATTATGGAGAGCTTTGATTTCTTCTGAAAACTCATCTGTTCATATCCTTTATCAATTGGGGAATTTGTATTCTTATGACTTTAACTCAGTTCTCTGCCTATTTAAGAAATGAGGGAAATCCTGCATCATACATTTACTAGCTGTATGACCTTGGGCAAGTCACTTAACTGCAGTCTGTCTCAGTTTCTATATCTGTAAAATAGGGATAATAATAGCACCTATTTTATTGTGTTGTTGTGAAGACCAAATGAGATAATATTTATACAGTACTTTGCAAAACTTAAACTTATATGTAAATACTAGGTATTATTGAAGTGATAATATTTATAAATATCTTCTTCACAGATTTGTTAGACTCAAGTAAGATGTGCTTTGTAAATTTTAAAGGTTATCTAATTGCTAGTTACTATGTGTGTCTCCATCCCCAACTCTATTTTTTTTTTCCTTCTTTAGTTCAACAATCTTAGCTCTTTTAAGTTATTCTTTGCCTGGCTACACCCTGGCTGCTTAGCCTCAAGATATGCTCCATGTTTTTGAGAACAAACTTTGGTGCTTATAACTGAACATGATCTTCCTAGGAAGAAATTAGACTGTACTATATTATACATAGACAAGCAGGATCTCTGATAGCTTTGGTTTTCACTGACTGTGATTGTTTACCTCTTATCTATTAGGCAAGTATTCTGGACAGCCATGTCTCTTAGGTCCTATTTGGGGCCTGTTGTTTCTTCTCTTTTGCTTCCCAGTTAGGTATCTGCCCTATTCTTATATACTACAGCCTCACAGACAAGACCAAAAAAGATGAATGTAAAAGGTAAATTTAGAAACCTGGCGGCCAGAAGTATTCCTTAATGCTTTCCATATGTGGTAGCATTTTGGAAAGACAGTTAACAAATCTAGAATGCTAATCTTTTTTTTTTTTTTTTGACAGTTAACAAATCTAAAGACCATGATATGTAGTCATTAATGTTCCAGTACAGTTTTTTTTTTTTTTTTGTTAATGTTTTTTATTAAAATTATGTGTGTGCAAGTAACTGAACTTCCCTAGGCCATGGCTAGTTTTCATGACTGCTTTGGTTCTGATATGTTTGAATTTGATCTCTGATATCCTAGGGATATGGTTTATTTAGTGCTTCAGAAGATATTTGTTACTTTTGTAAGTAACTTCAAAAAGGAAATACAGAGTTGATAGATGATTTTAGTGATGAGATGTCAAACCTTTGGGAATAAAGAAAGACATTTTGGGAGACAGACATAATTCACTTGAACAAATGCAGGGCAATGACAAGATAAAGTGAGAGGGAAACACTAAGCCTGAGACAGACTGACTATGTTGGGGGTGGGGAGAGATTTAGAGTCTCATCTCTGCTTGGCAAGGTTCTTTAAATTTTCTGAGGCTTGTTCTTCACAGGGTTATTGTGTGATGAGAAAATGTGACAAGTGTGTATATGTGTGTAGCACTTGATAAGCTCTGTAGCAATCTAAGCTGCTATATAATATTAAATATTATATAGAATTTAGAAGTTATAATTCAGGAAATGTCCCTAGGATTTGGAATAGAATGTTGCTAGTAGAATGTCAGTTCATTGAGAGAAGGGACTACTTTTGTTTTTATCTATGCCTTGTCCGTGGCAAGAAATAGATGTCTGTGCTATATGATCATAAAACTTTAGAAAGGAGGAAATCTTGGAGAATGGCTGACTTCTTTATTTTACATGAGAGGATTCAGAAGCTGAGAACAATGAGAAAGCATAGTATACTGTTGGTGGAAAGAGAGCAGATCTTGGAGGCAAGGGAGCTGGGCTACTCAGGCTAACTCAGGGTTAAATTCTGTGGGCTGGCTGTGGGTTATATTCTGTAAAGAAAGTTGGATTAAGTGACTTTTGAGCTCTGGATCTGTGGTGTATGAAAAAATTTCCTTAAAGTCATACAACTTGGCAGTTGATAGTAAAACGTGCCTACTTAACTGTTATAACTAAAAGTCCATCAGAGTTCATTGTCATTAAAAATGGAAATTTATGATAAATTCAAATATTTATTATCTTGCCCTTGTGCCAAACCATGGTCTGTTTCCCTGCCAAAAGGCAGATTGAAACGCTGAAGGCTTTTTATGGCTAGACAGGAAGGATAAAATAGGACTCTCCAGCCTGAAGTGAAGAAAGCTGAAAGAAGATAATTACATTATGAAAAATCATGGGTGTGATTTTTGTGACAGTGAAAAGGTAGCATTCTTCACCAAATCCTTGTGAATTAGTAGAACTGTTGGCTTCCTTCTGTACTTTTAGTTCAATTAGAACTAATCTAATGTTTAGAAGAACAGTTTGAGACAAATTAAAGGAAATCATTGTTATACAGAAAATAAACCACAATAAATTCATTACTTCCCAAAGTGACAAAATTACAATACCAAGAAGTTCAAAAAACAGTTAGCCACACATCGAAGAATACTGGGATGTTGAGGCCTCTCAAACTCAGAATGCCAAAACTAGACCTCATCTGTTGCCTCACACTCCCACTTTTTAATTTTCTGGTTTCTTTTGAGGGAGAAATCCAATGATCCAGTTTCACAAATTGATAGTTTGTATGGGCTGGACTAGATGATGCTGAGGTCCCTTCCAGTTCTCAAATCTGTGATTCTACGAATTGTCTTTGACTCTGCTTGCATTAGTCCCCAAGTCCTGTCTACTTCCACAGCTTTTCTTCTGTTTATTCCCTTCTTCACAGTCACATGACTGCTCTTAGTTCAAGTCTTGTCTGGACTCCTGTCTCTGTTCTTTGGTCCATCCTCTATATCCCGCTGACATAGTTCAGGTACAAGCTTGAACCTGTTACTTCCCTATTGACTGTTCTAAGTGGTTCTTCCCTTTTTTCTTTAAAGTCCTGGACAGTCTGGAGGCTGGTCCCTGGCTGGGCTTGTAGTCAATTGTTCTCTTTAATGCCCTCTTTATTCTGGCTCCTCCCTGCCCCTGAAGTGCTTCTCTTAGCTCTAGACCTCCTTTCACTTTTTGGAGGTTTTGTGTTTACTTTTTATAAGGATTTTGTTTCTCTCTAGGGAAAGAAAGCCCTGGGTGGCAAGCAGGGATTGTTTCCTTTTTGTCTTTGCTTCTCTGTACCTTAGTGAAGCCTGGTTCTAAGTAAAGTAGGTGCTTAATAAAAGGCTTTTTCAGTGAATGATTTCTAAATTATTCTCTGGCAGTTCTCTATCCCCTCCTTCTCTAACTCTCCCCCTCTCCCCCTCCTTTCCCTCCCAGCTCTGGTGCTACTTCTCCGAGTTTTCTTTTTTGATTTCTTCCAAATAAAAGATATCTCCCAGGTTTCTCTCTTCTCTCCCCTGCCCCTCCCCCCCCAATCTAGAATTTTTCTTTACCCTAATCTCTTTTCTAAAAGAACATCTAGGTAATTCAGTGGATTGAGTGTTTGGCCTGGAGTCAGGAAGACTCTTCTGACCTCCCACTCTTTCTAGCTGTGTGCCTCTGGGCAAGTCATTTAACCCTGTTTGCCTCAGTTTCCTTATTTGCAGAATAAGTTGGGCATGGAAATGGCAAACTACTGCAGTATCTCTGCCAAGAAAATCCCAGATGGAGTCACAAAGAATTTCATACAATTGAAGACAACAATCTTTTTTTATGCGGATCATTATACCACTTATGATGGATTTTAGTAGTTGGTAAACTTGAGGTCAGGATCTTTTGTTTTTCATCTTTTTATCTCAGTATCTTTTATCTTTTTTTTTTTTTTTTTTTAAACTCAAGTGAGGTATCCAGGTCCCCTCTTGCTGCATTCTCTCCTGGAATGTCGACTGATTCCATAGGCAGAGTTCTGGTACAGTGAGCCCAGTTTTGTGACCCAATATGACATTTCTGAGAAGGCAGTTTGATTTCAGTCTGGAAGACCCGGATTCAAGTCTTGATTCTGATATCCACTGACTTGCTGGGTTGATGACTTAGAAATAGCCATGGGGCTTTCGTTGCTTTCTTTGGTAGAGAATTTTCTTAAATCAATCAGGTCACATAAGTGACTCCCTCAAAAAAAAAAAAAAAGAAAGAAAAAGAAAGAAAGGCAAGAAAAAGAAAACCATTTTTTAGGATTATAACATTGACTTGACTATAATCTCAGGAATATTGTATGAAAGGGAAAGAATGTGATTGTAATGCCAGGAATACTCTCATTTAGATGGACTTAAATGTATGCTTTTTGGCTCCAAGATGTCTGCTTTAAGAATATAGTATTAGGTTAGCTAATATGTAGTATGCTGGTTTTATGGACTCCATTATGCTGGCTCTGGAAGGAAGATGCTTAATGGTAATGAAGGCTCAGAAAAGAAGATGACTAATTCTACCTAACTTCTAAGCCATAACATTAGCGTATCAGTAACATCTAGGAATTGAGTCTTTAGCATATCTGTAGCCTTCATTAAATAAACAAATCTAAGGGTTTCTTTGAAATTAAGTGAACTCAAAGTTTTGGTCAAAGTTAGTACCTTAAAAAAAATCCAGTAATCTAAACAAACTCCCAAATCAGAAAACTTTTTTCCTCTTTAAATAGTTTCTCATTTCTTCTCTACTTTCTCTTAATCTTGTCTGCATTAGTTTTATTTGTACAGAAACTTTTTAACTTAATATAACCAAAATTATCTATCTGGTGTTCAATTAGGAGTTCCAGATCTTCTTTGCACATAAATTTATTCCATCTCCACAGGTCTGAGAGGTAAACTATACTATGTTCCTCTAATTTGCTTACAATATCACTCTTTATATCTAGATCATGAACCCATTTAGATCTTATCTTGGTATGTGGTGTTAGGTGTGGGTGCAGCCCTAATTTCTTCCATACTAGTTTCCAATTTTCCCAGTTTTTGCCAAATAGCGAGTATCCCAGTATCCCAAAAAACATCCCAGCAAATATCCCAAAAGCTGGGGTCTTTGGGTTTATCAAACACTAAATTGTTAAAATTATTGCCTAGTTTGTCCTGATATCCTATCCTATGCCACTGATCGACTGCTCTGTTTCTTTTTTATTTTTTTATTTTAAGCTTTTTATTTGTATAACATATGTATGGGTAGTTCCCCAACCTTGATCTTTACAAAGCTTTCCAATACAAATTTTACCCCCAGTCCCCTCCCCTCCCCTAGATGGCAGGACGTCCACTACATGTTAATAATGTTGAAATGCTTGAGAAGTTATGCAAGAAAAATCCTATCTACAAGAAAAAAAAAGAATCAGAGAAAGGCAACACAATGCAAGCAAATGTCAATAGAGATCATGAAAATGTTATGTTGTGGTCCATATTTCTTCATGTCCCTCTTTCTGGGTGTATATGGTTTTCTTCAGTGAACAACTGGAACTGGTTTGAGACAATTCTTTATTGCAGAGAGCCATGTGCATCAGAATTGATCATCATGTAATACTGTTGTTGCTGTGCATGATGATCTCCTGGTTCTGCTCATTTCACACAGCATCAGTTCATGCAAGTCTCTCCAGGCCTCTCTGAAATCGTCCTGCTGGTCGTTTCTTACAGAGCAATAATACTCCATAACATTCATATACCATAATTTATTCAGCCACTCTCCAATTGATGGGCATCCCTTCAGTTTCCAGTTTCTAGCCACTACAAAAAGGGCTGCCACAAACATTCTTGCACATGTGGGTCCCTTTCCCTCCTCTAAGATCTCTTTGGGATATAGGCCCAGTAGAAACACTGCTGGGTCAAAGGGTATGCACAGTTTGACAACTTTTTGAGCATAGCTCCAAATTGCTCTCCAGAATGGTTGGATCCGTTCACAGTGCCACCAACAATGTATTAGTGTCCCAGTTTTCCCACATCCCCTCCAACATTCATCATTAACTTTTCCTGTCATTTTAGCCAATCTGACAGGTGGGTAGTGGTATCTCAGAGTTGTCTTAATTTGCATTTCTCTGATCAATAGTGATTTGGAGCAACTTTTCATATGACTAGAGATGGTTTTAATTTCATCATCTGAAAATTCTGTTCATATCCCTTGACCACTTATCTATTGAAGAGTGGCTTGAATTCTTATATATATGAGACAATTCTCTATATATTTTAGAAATGAGGCCTTTATCAGAACCATTAAATGTAAAGATGATTTCCCAATTAGATGCTTCCCTCCTAATCTTGTCTGCATTTGTTTTGTTTGTACAGAAACTTTTTAACTTAATATAGTCAAAATTATCCATCTGGTGTTCAATTAGGAGTTCCAAGTCTTCTTTGGACATAAATTTGTTCCATCTCCACAGGTCTGAGAGATAAACTATATTACGTTCCTCTAACTTGCTTACAAAGTCCCTCTTTATATCTAGATCATGAACCCATTTAGATCTTATCTTGGTATGTGGTGTTAGGTATGGGTCAAGCCCTAATTTCTTCCACACTAGTTTCCAATTTTCCCAGCAGTTTTTGCCAAATAGAGAGTATTTATCCCAAAAGCTGTGGTCTTTGGGTTTATCGAACACTAGATTGTTAAGGTTAATGCCTAGGTTGTCCTGATAACCTATCCTGTGCCACTGATCCACTGCTCTATTTCTTATCCAGTACCAAACGGTTTTGATGACCGCTGCTTTATAATACAGTTTTAGATCTGGTACAGCAAGGCCACTTTCATCTGCCTTTTTTTTCATTAATCCCCTTGAAATCCTTGACCTTTTGTTCTTCCAAATGAACTTTGCTACTATTTTTTCTAGATCTGTAAAATAATTTCTTGGGAGTTTGATTGGTATGGCACTAAATAAGTAGATTAGTTTGGGTAGTATTGTCATTTTTATTATGTTTGCTCTGCCTACCCATGAGCACTTAATATTTTTCCAATTGATTAGGTCTAATTTTATTTGTGTGGAAAGTGTTTTGTAATTTAGTTCGTATAGTTTCTGACTTTTCCTTGGCAGATAGATTCCCAA
>JAJPUD010001183.1:122115-144907 GCA_023553655.1 Myrmecobius fasciatus | reverse complement strand
AGGTCTGAGAGGTAAACTATATTACATTCCTCTAATTTACTTATAGTATCACTCTTTATATCCAGATCATGAACCCATTTAGATCTTATCTTGGTATGTGGTGTTAGATGTGGGTCAAGCCCTAATTTCTTCCACACTAGTTTCCAGTTTTCCCAGCAGTTTTTGTCAAATAGTGAATACTTATCCCAAAAGCTGGGGTCTTTGGGTTTATCAAAAACCAAATTGCTATAGTTATTGCCTAGTTTGTCTTGTGATTCTATCCTATTCCACTGATCGACTACTCTATTTCTTAGGCAGTACCAAATGGTTTTGATGACCGCTGCTTTATAATATAGTTTTAGATCTGGTACAGCAAGTCTACCATCGTCAGCCTTTTTTTTCATTAATCCCCTTGAAATTCTTGACCTTTTGTTTTTCCAAATGAACTTTGCTACTATTTTTTCTAGATCTGTAAGATAATTTCTTGGGAGTTTGATTGGTATGGCACTAAATAAGTAAATTAGTTTGGGTAGTATTGTCATTTTTATTATATTTGCTCGTCCTACCCATGAGCATTTTAAGTTTTTCCAATTGACTAGGTCTGATTTGATTTGTGTAGAAAGTGTTTTGTAGTTTAGTTCATATAGTTCCTGACTTTCTCTTGGCAAATAAATTCCCAAATATTTTATACTATCAACAGTTATTTTGAATGGAATTTCTTGGTGCTGAACTTTGTTGGTAACATACAAAAATGCTGCTGATTTACGTGGATTTATTTTGTATCCTGCAACTTTGCTAAAGTTGTGAATTGTTTCTAGTAATTTTTTAGTTGAGTCTTTAGGGTTTTCTAAGTATACCATCATGTCATCTGCAAAGAGTGATAATTTGGTTTCCTCATTACCTACTCTAATTCCTTTAATCTCTTTTTCTTCTCTTGCCAAAGCTAACTGCCAAAGCTAACATTTCTAATACAATATTAAATAATAATGGTGACAGTGGGGGGCCTTATTTCACTCCTGATCTTATTGGGAATGGTTCTATTTTGTCTCCATTACATATGATGCATGCTGATGGTTTTAAGTAGATACTACTAATCATTTTAAGGAAAAGCCCATTTATTCCCATATTTTCTAGTGTTTTTAATAATTTAATAAATGTTGGATTTTATAAAAAGCTTTTTTTGCATCTATTGAAATAGTCATATGGTTTTTGTTAGTTTGGTTATTAATATAATTGGTTATGCTGATAATTTTCCTAATATTGAACCAGCCCTGCATTCCTGATATAAATCCTACTTGGTCATAATGTATTATCCTGGGGATGACTTTCTGTAATCTCATTGCTAATATCTTATTTAAAATTTTTGCATCAATATTCATTAGGGAAATTGGTCTGTAGTTTTCTTTCTCTTGTTTACTCCCTACCTGGTTTAGCTATCAGCACCATCTGTATCATAGAAGGAATTTGGTAGTACACTTTCTTTCCCTATTTTTTCAAATAGTTTATATAGTATTGGAATTAATTGTTCTTTGAATGTTTGGTAGAATTCACATGTAAATCCATCTGACCCTGGAGATTTTTTCTTAGGGAGTTGATTAATAGCTTGTTCTATTTCTTTTTCTAAAATGGAGCTATTTAAATAATTTTTCTCTTCTGGGCAATCTAGATTTTTGTAGATATTTCTCCATTTCATTTAGATTATCAAATTTATTGGCATAAAGTTGGGCAAAGTAACTCCTAATTATCACTCTAATTTCCTCTTCATCAGAGGAAAGTTCTCCCTTATTTTTTTTTTTTTTTTTTTGCTTTTTGCTGAGGCAGTTGGGGTTAAGTGACTTGCCCAGGATCACACAGCTAGGAAGTGTCTGAGACCAGATTTGAACTCAGGTCCTCCTGACTTCAGGGCTGGTGCTCTAACCACTGCGCCACCTAGCTGCCTCCTCCCTTACCATTTTTGAGACTAACCAATTTCTTTATTTCTAAAATGAGGCCACTAGACCTCTGAAGGCCCTTCCAGCTGAAACCTAAGATTCTAAGAACTCTGATATGCATTTGGAACGCCTGTTTTCAATCAAGTAAAGAAGACCATGGGCAATTAGGTGACTCAGTGGATAATGTACCTGGAGTCAGAAAGACCCCAAGTTCAAATCTTCATACACTTCTTATTGTGTTATTATGGGCAAGTCACTTAATCCTGTTTGCTTCAGTTTCTTTGTAAAATGAGCTGGAGAAGGAAATGACAGATGACAAGCCACCTTAGTATCTTTTCCAAGAAAACCCAGATGGCATCGGAAAGAGTTGCATATAACTGAAACTGAGCAACAGTAACAAAAGAACATCACTAGTGTTAACTAGTTCTTTCTTTATGCTTTCCTCCCCTTTTCATAACTTTGCTTGGCATTCAAAAATAGCCTATTTCCAGTCCATCTTTCCGGGTTTATTTTACTGAATATCCTTCATGCATACTATATAGTTCAGCCAAATTGCTCTAATTACTATTTCTCGCACATATTACAATAGACAATCTTTAATGGGTCTTAAATTGTAATTAAGTCCTCAGTCTTTAGCACATGGTTTGGCATATTTTAGTTGTCTTTCAGTCCTGTCTGACCTGAATGCTTAATATAAGCATTTTTATTCATTCCATTTCCTTCCTTGTCTCCTTGCCTTGTCAATAGGCTGTCCCTCAGATCTCTCATTTTTGCTTGACTTGCTTCAGACCTTAGGTCAAGCATCACCTTCAATATGGAAAGCTTTCATGATTAATTTAACTACTTTTTACTATTTTATGAGTTTATTACCTTATTATATAGTTTTTCTGGCCTGGTAACTTGAAGTCATCAAGGCCATTTAGATGCTCTCTTAATATTTCCTTGTTTATCCTGAGTTTCAAGAACTCTATTCACCACATTTGTTCTACCCTTTCCAATCCAAGGGTCAGTCTCTTTGGCAGAAATAACACATGCAAATTAATATTTGAGTTTTGCTTTCTGTCCAACATATGTTGTAATGACCTCACTAAATAAACCTTTTGGCAATCTTTCATCTTTTTTCCCTGTGGGATAAAAACAAAAACTTGTTTTTAGCCTTGCATTCCTAAATTACTCTTAAACTTTATCTATCTTATCTATACATTTTTTTTATTAAAACCTTTTTATTTACAAAACGTATGAGTAATTTTTTTTGTTTTTTGTTTTTTGTTCCAAGATTTTCCCCTCATTCCCCCCACCCCTAGATGACAGGTAATCTAATACATGCTAAATGTGATAAATTATATGACAAATCCAATATATGTATACATATCTATGCAGTTATCTTACTGCACAAGAAACATCAGATTTAGAAAGAGAGAAGGAAAAAAAAAACAACCTAAGAAGGAAAACAAAATGCAGGGAAATATTCACAGAAAGCATTAAAATTCCGTGTTGTGGTTCACACTCAGTTCCCTCAGGCCTCTCTCTGGATGTATATGACTGTCTTCATCGCTGAAAAATAGGAACTGGTTTAAATCACATTGTTGAAGAGAACCATGTCCATCAGAATTGATCATCGTATAGTCTTGTTGCTGTGTATAATGTTCTCCTGGTTCTGCTGATTTCACTCAGCATCAGTTCGTGCAAGTCTCTCCAGGCCTCTCTGAAATCCTCCTGCTGGTCATTTCTTATAGAACAATAATATTCCATAACATTCATATACCATAACTAACTCAGCCATTCTCCAATTGATGGGCATCCTTTCAGTTATCAGTTTCTTGCCACTATAAAAAGGGCTGCCACAAACATTTTTACACATGTGGGTCCCTTTCCCTCCTTTAAAATCTCTTTGGGATATAGGCCCAGCAGAAACACTGGTGGGTCAAATGTTATGCACAGTTTGATAACTTTTTGAGCATAGTTCCAGATTGCTCTCCAGAATGGTTGGATCCGTTCACATTTCCACCAACAATTATACATTTCTTTTAAGAATTTAAGCTTGTTACTGAGTACCATTTTCATTTTTAGTGATCCTTAGAAAATTCTTCCTTTTTCTCTCCACTGGAATTGTTTCTTTTTGTCTTCAGAATTCATTCTTGCAGTCATTTTCTCCCATTTGGATTGACTTTCTTTTTTAATTAATTAAAGTTTTTGTTTATAAAACATGAGTGATTTTTCTGCATTGACCTTTGCAAATTTTTTTTTGTTCCAAATTTTTCCCCCTACACTTCCACCCCTAGATGACAGGTAGTCTAATACATATTAAATATGTTAAATTATATGACAAATCCAATATATGTATGCATGTCTCTACAGTTATCTTACTGCACAAGAAAAATCAGATCTAGAAAGAGAAAAAAAAACCCAGCAACCTAAGAAGGAAAACAAAATGCAAGCAAATATTCACAAAGCGTTAAAATGTTGTGGTCCACACTCAGTTCCCAAAGGCCTCTCTGGATGTATATGACTATCTTCATCGATGAACTATTGTTCTATTTTTTTCTCCGTAAAAGCTGTCTATGGTGAGAGCTCTCTTCTGCTTCTTGCTCATGATTTAAAGTTGGGGTATGGGTCACCAGCAGAGAATACTGCAGCAGTTTGTATTTGCCCTGGGGCAGTTTGCCAAGTTGACTTACGGTCTGAGGCTGGTCGGGCTAGATCTGTGCTAGGACCACGTTTTGCTAGGACCACGTTTTCAATTGCTCTTGATCCACCCTTTACCAAAGGCAGATCTGCCAAAGCACCTGCCCGCAAGCAGAGCAAAGTGGCCCAGGTGTCTCCCAGGGGCTTCCTGGGTGCCTAAAATCCCCCCCCCCCCATATCGCAGCCCTGACTTCCGCCCCGGCTGGAGTCTGATTGCAACCAGTGGCCGATTTCCCCTGAGGCTAACCTCCGAAGTTCTTTCAAAGTAGATTTTTGATAGAAGTGCATTGTAGTCCAAGTGTTTGGTGAAGCCCTCACTGCCGAACCAGTTCGGAGGCTTAATTTGTCTGGGTCTGAGGGAAGGTCTCAGGAGTTCACAGAGAATGCTGTCTGCAGTTTGCCATCTTGGCTCTGCCCCCAGGAACTAGTTTGAATCACTTCATTTTTGAAGAGAATCATGTCCATCAGAATTGATCATCATATAGTCTTCTTGTTGCCAAGTATAATGATCTGGTTCTGCTCATTTCACTTAGCATCAGTTCATGTAGGTCTTTCCAGTCTTTCTGAAATCATCTTGTTGGTCATTTCTTACAGAGCAATAATGTTCCATAACATTCATATACCATAATTTCTTCAGTCATTCTCCAATTGATGGGCATCCATTCAGTTTCCAGTTTCTAGCCACTGCAAAAAGGGCTGCCACAAACATTCTTGCACATGTGGGTCCCTTTCCCTTTTTTAAGACCTCTTTGGGATATAAGCCCAATAGGAACCCTGCTGGGTCAAAGGGTATGCACAGTTCGATAACTTTTTGAGCATAGTTCCAAACTGCTCTCCAGAATGGTTGGATCTATTGACAGTTCCACCAACAATTGGACTGACTTTCTAAGTAGGATTTCAGTTCTTTTAAATTTTTTCTTTTTTCTTTCTACTAGTCCCTTGGAATCTCTGCACACATGTCTAAATTCCTTTTTCTCTGTTAGAGTTTCAAAAGTATAGTGGTCAGTTCCCATCAATCCATTCAATCAACCAGTTGATAACAAATTAGTTGTGTGAAATATTTTATTTTTTTAAAGGAGGAAATGATGTAGGCGCACTACAAAGAAACTGAGTTGTTCTGCCTTGAGCCTAACAAAAGAGGGCCAGATTTTTGAAAGCCTTACACTTTCCTGACATATAATGTGCCTCTGCCAAGCTGATTTATTTCCCAACTCTTTACCTCTTTTCTTCTATTGGTCATGCTCTTAGTTAAATCCTAGGTTCTGGGCTATGGCCAATTTATTTTATTTTTTTTTATTTTTTATTTTAATTCAGGAGTATTGTGGTGCTTGAGAAAGTGTTGTTTGTAACAGATGATGTTGAAAGTCAGATAGTCCTTTGGGAAAAAGAATAAGGATTGTAGTATACCTGTGGAGGACCTATTGAGATGAATTAGCAGAGATTTATGGAAAACCCAGTTAGCTTGGTTTTGTGGCTTCCTTCAGTCCAGATGTGATGGGAAAGGTATAGAAAAGACTGAGCTGGTGATCAAATAGATGACATGAATGGGTGTGGAAGATTGTGTGAATTTGAACTGGTTAATGATGAGTCAAAATTTTGAAGGCTAGAAAGTGCGACCAGTGCAGAGGTTTAGGAATGAAGGGTAGAAGTCTAGTGATTGAACTGTGTATTGTCGTGTAGTCTAGGCTTTGGAGTCAGGAGGTATTTCTGAGTTCCATAAATTTTGGAGCTTTGGAGCACTTGTGCTTAATGATCATCAGATGTAGACCTTCCATCATTCTATGTCCCTTCCTTATGTGTGGGACAGATGTGGAAGAACGGCTCCTGCCATGAGAGGTAAGGTACATTAACTGGGAACCCCTGGTATTGGAAGAAATTGCTTGAGAAATCTAGCCCATCTAGACAATCATATTACTTAAGTGATAAATTGTTCCATGAATGAACTAGATGAGGAAAAGTGACAAGTATTCCCTTGATCATCCCTTTGCAGACAGTAGTTGCATACTCAGCCAAGCCTTTTGAATTTAGTAACAGATTTTAATTCCACTCTTTTATTTCCCATTCCTGCCAAAACATCTCCCTCTTTCCTCTTTATTTAACCTTTCTCCTCTAAACATTGAATGGGGATCTTTTAAAGAGCTCTCACTTCAGCATTTTAGCAGCAATAAAATTATGCTGGCCAAATGCCCACAGTGAAGTATTATAAATGAGTGACCTCATCACAAGCTCTAGGGACCATTTCCTGCTGGAACATTTTCTGCCTACTGTTGAGCAGAGCTGGTTTAGCCTGTTTAGTTCTTGTTCAAGAAGGTAAATCTGGGACCTCCATTAATTACTCATCTGGATAATGGAAACAAATATAAATATGTTGATCTTTAGTATTTTAGTTCATTGTAGGTAGACCTAATTGATGACCTGGAGAATGTTTTCTCTATATATTATTCAAACAATGTTGTTGTTTTTTTTTAACTTCTTAAAGCTTTTTATTTGTATAACATATGTATGGGTAGTTCCCTAGCATTGATCTTTACAAAGCTTTCCATTACAAATTTTACCCCCAGTCCCCTCCCTTCCCCTAGATGGCAGGAAGTCCACTACATGTTAATAATGTTGAAATGCTTGACAAGTTATGCAAGAAAAATCCTATCTACAAGAAAAAAAGAAAATCAGAGAAAGGCAACACAATGCAAGCAAATGTCAATAGAGATCATGAAAATGTTATGTTGTGGTCCACATTTCATATCCCTCTCTCAGGGTGTATATGGTTTTCTTCAGTGAATAATTGGAACTGGTTTGAGACAATTCTTTGTTGCAGAGAGCCATGTCCATCAGAATTGATCATCATGTAATACTGTTGTTGCTGTGTATGATGATCTCCTGGTTCTGCTCGTTTCACTCAGCATCAGTTCATGCAAGTCTCTCCAGGACTCTCTGAAATCGTCCTGCTGGTCGTTTCTCACAGAACAATAATATTCCATAACATTCATATACCATAATTTATTCAGCCACTCTCCAATTGATGGGCATCCATTCAGTTTCCAGTTTCTAGCCACTACAAAAAGGGCTGCCACAAACATTCTTGCACATGTGGGTCCCTTTCCTTCCTCAAAGATCTCTTTGGGATATAGGCCCAGTAGAAACACTGCTGGGTCAAAGGGTATGCACAGTTTGACAACTTTTTGAGCATAGCTCCAAATTGCTCTCCAGAACGGTTGGATCCATTCACAGTTCTACCAACAATGTATCAGTGTCCCAGTTTTCCCACATCCCCTCCAAAATTCATCGTTATCTTTTCCCATCATTTTAGCCAATCTGACAGGTGTGTAATGGTACCTCAGAGTTGTGTTAATTTGCATTTCTCTGATCAATAGTGATTTGGAGCAACTTTTCATATGACTAGAGATGGTTTTAATTTCATCATCTGAAAATTGTCTTCAAACAATGTTTTTAACAAGTGCCAAGTATCATCTTTAACTTCCGTATAGAGATTTGTATATGTGAAAAGAACATGAATGCATTTTTGTTTGATTTGGACTATAGCTGTTGTTAGAATTAGAGAAAGAAGTTATCAGAATCCTAGTTTTACTCTTTTTTTAAAAATTTAATTTAATTTTTTATTAAAGCTTTTTATTTGCAAAACATATGTATGGGTAATTTTTCAACATTGACCCTTACAAAGCTTTCCATTACAAATTTTTCCCCCCTAGTCCCCACCTCTCCCCTAAATGGCAGGAAGTCTACATGTTAATTATGTTAAAATACTTGACAAATCGAATATGTGTATACATGTTTTTAGAGTTATCTTGCTGTGCAAGAAAAGTCAGATCTACAAGAAAAAAAAATCTGAAGGGAAACATAATGCAAGCAAACATCAATGGAGAGCATGAAAATGTTGTGTTGTGGTCCATATTTCATATCCCTCTCTCTGGGTGTGTATTATTTTCTTCACTGAACAACTGGAACGGGTTTGAAACATTTCATTGTTGAAGAGAGCCATGTCCATCAGAACTGATCATTATATAGCCTTGTTGTTGCCATGTATACTGATCTCCTGGTTCTGCTCATTTCACTCAGCATCAGTTCATGCAAGTCTCTCCAGGCCTCTCTGAAATCGTCCTGCTGGGGTCATTTCTTACAGAACAATAATATTCCATAATATTCATATACCGTAATTTATTCAGCCATTCTCCAGTTGATGGGCATCCATTCAGTTTCCAGTTTCTAGCCACTACAAAAAGGGCTGCCACAAACATTTTTGCACATGTGGGTCCCTTTCCTTCCTTTAAGATCTGTTTGGGATATAAGCCCAATAGAAACACGGCTGGGTCAAAGGGTATGCACAGTTTGATAACTTTTTGAGCATAGTTCCAAATTGCTCTGGTCATCCCAGAACATTGCTATTACTTTGTATATAGTATATTTCATTTTGTTCATGGAGGACTTTCCAGATTTTTTTTTCCTCCTCAGAGCAGCCTGCTCATCATTTCCCAGAGAACAGTAATATTCCACCAGAGAAACTTGCTTCAAAAATTTGTATTTCCCCCCATTTATTTTGTCTCCTTTCACCCTGTCTCCCCTCAAAAATGTTTTTGCTACTAACCATTTCCTTCTCCAATATGCCCTCTCTTTTATCACCTTCCACCTTCTCATATCCCATTCCCCTCCTATTTTCCTGCAGGGAATATACATTTCTATACCCCTCTTAAAGTATTTATGTTATTTCATATCAAATGTTTCACATATGTCCTTCAAATATGGTTAAAAGGAAAATTGAGTTCTACAGTTTAAGGATACTCAATTTCACTTGCCACCCTCAATTTTATTCAAGTCTGTATTTGAATTACTAGTTGGTTTTCCATGTAGCTCTTCAAAATATTCATGAAATTCATAGTTTTTTGTCTCCTGGTATGTAATCAAATTTAGAACTTATTTCAATGAACATTTCTTAAATACCTACCAGGTGTCAGATACACTGTTTAGTGTCTGTTTCATGCCATCCTTTATCTAACATGTACCATGTGCCAGGTATTGTGCTCTCAGGGAGATACAAAAACAGAAACACATACATACACATACACATATAGTCTCCATTTTCAAGTAACTTGCATTATAATAAAAGAGATAGAGACAGATCCCAAATTCATATCAATTCAGCAAGTATTAAGTGCTTACAATGTGTCAAGTGTGGCTGGATTATGGAGATATAAAAGCAAGAATGAAATTGCCTTTGCCTTCAAGGACTTATATTCTATTTGCAAAGAAACAACATTTTCAGAGAAAAATTAAATAAAAATATGTAACAGTTCATAGACATTTATTAAGTGCTTATTATGTGCCAGGCACTGTCCTTAGTGTCAGGGGTATAAAGAAAAACAAAAAACAATCCTTGAGGAGCTTACTTTCTGTTGGGGGAAGACAACACTTTAAAAAGAAAGTGAAAAGTGTGGGGGAGGTAGGGAAGTAGATATCTGCATAGAGCTATGATGGTGAAGTCAACAGCATTAAGGATTGCTAGTCTTTGCCTTCATCAAAGTGGAGGCCCTAGAAACTCACCAGTGGAAGATGGGGGCAAGGAAATAGGGAGAAGGCAACATAAGTCCTGAGAATGAAGAACAAATGACTATTTTCCTAAGGGGGGGATGGTATAAACAAATGGGAGAGTCAGGATAGTAGAAGTCCCAGTTAATGTACCTTACCTCTCATGGCAGGAGCTCATCTTCCACATCTGTCCCACACATAAGGAAGGGACATAGAATGATGGAAGGTCTACATCTGATGATCATTAAGCACAAGTGCTCCAAAGCTCCAAAATTTATCTTTGAAAGAAGATAAGGATTCTCTGAGTCAGAGTATAAAGAGGAGTCCTTTCAGGTATCAAGGGCATTATTTCTCTGAACCTCAATTCTTCATTTATAAAATTAGGGGGTTAAATTAAGTGGCTTCTGAAGTCCTTTTGGAAACTGGAGTGATATGTGAAGAGTAACTGGAAGACCAATTTGGATCCAGTGTAGCCTGTTTAAAGAGTGTTATGTGGAGTAAATGTAAAAACTGAGACTGAGAGGTGTTAATTGATTTGCTGAAAGTAATGTCTAGTAAGTTCTGAGGAAGGATTTCAATTTAGGTCTTTCTGACTCCCAAGTCCACTGCTTGGCTAGTTATAATAATGTTAAATATTACAGAAAAGTCAAGAAGATTGGATGTTGAGAACATGTTATAAAATTTAGCAGTTAAAAGATTATTGGTGAATTCAGAGAGAGCAGCTGATAAAGTCAGAGGCTAGATTGAAAAAGGATTGAGAATAGGAGGTGAAAAAGTGAAGGCAACGAATATAAATGGTTTTATTCTAGGAATTCTGACTGTGAAGTGGAAAAGCTTATAAGATGATAGCCTGAAAAGGATGTTAAGACAAGGTTTATTTGTTTTTTAAAATGGGAGAGAAATATGACCATTTTTGTGAAAGTAGAGCAGGAGCCAATAGGTAAGAAAAGATTGATAATTTGGGAAAAGGATGATGGAAAAAGACATTGTAATAAAGGTCTAAAGTAGAGGCTTGGTGTTTATAAGAATGGCTAACCCTTTCCCCAAGAAGAGTGGGAGATTATGTCAAAGTGATTTGAAAACAAAAGAAGAATCCTTTTCTTTTACTTGTTAATGAGTCATCCTGGAAGTCAGATATTCCATCTCAACTATTGACATTTTCACATTTTCTTCCCAAAGTCTGCAATTCTTTCTGTCCCCATCTCTACTTGACTCCCCTAATCTCCTTCAAGTCCTAACTAAAATCCACCTTTTCAATTTTTCTTCCATGGATAATTTTTTAGTAACATGTTGTTGTAACATGCCTTTCTTTATATCCCCATTTAGTAGACAAGTACTTGACAAAAAAAATTGGCACTTAATAAGTGTTGATTGACTAACTGATTTTGCCAGTAGGAGATGGATGATTTAAGCTGAAGGATAACAGTGAAAGGGTAGACCAGCAACCAGAGGAAGGTAGGTCATGAGAACCTGGGTATTGGGTAGAATGGTGAACTAGATCAAGAAAATATGGATTTGAATGACACTTCAGATATTTCCTGACAAGAAAACCTTTCTGAGCCTTAGTTGCCTCATCTTTAAGTGGGAAAACAGTAGCACCCACTGCAAGATTTTGACTCATGTCAAAAGAGTAGATTGCGAATAGAAGGCTTTTAAGAAATTATACTCTGTATTCCAGCATACCACTCTGACTATGCTCTTCTTCCGCTAAGTATCTTCTACCTATCAAATCAAATATCAAACTCCTTTTTAAAAATTTTTATTTTTTTTCAGTTTGCAGAAATTTGCCTTCTTTCTCTCCTATTTCAATCTCTCCCTCCTAATAGAGAATGAAAGGGAAACAAAATCCCTATTATAGATATGTAGATTCAAGTAAAACAAATTTCCTTTATTTCCAATCTTAAGATTATCAAAACATAAAAGAACCATTCTCATCCCTTGTATCTTAATTAGATGCCTTTTCTTTTCCCTGATGATGATAAAATTAAGAGACAAGCAAATGATCCTTTAGTTCCTTATGATTATTTGTGTTTATCTTTTTATTAACTCCTATTTTATACTTTAGAATTTCTATCCAGCTCTGGTCTATTCTTTTTTATGGCATGATCTTTTATGTTCAGACTGCTTATCTATTTTGAGTTTATTATGATGTGTGGTATAAGATCTCCCTCCTCATCTTTGCCTCCTAGCTTTCCTATTCCTCTTCAGGTTGTAATTTATAAGCTGTCTTTGACTTAAGAAGCCTTTCCTAATGTCCCTTATTGCTAAATGTTGGTAGTGCCTTGTTTTTATTGATTATCTCCAAAGTATCCTGTATATGTCTTGTTGGTGCATAATTGTTTTCATGTTGCTTCCCCACTGGATCATGAACTCCTTGAGAGCAAGTTTTGCCTTTCTTTATATTTCCAGGGCTTACTATATACATAGTATGCGTTTAATCGGTGTCATGTAGACTTATTGACTGAATCTGATCTGACTTTTTGTCAAAGGGAAATTGTGTATCTTTTTTGCTCACTTAATTTGCTATATTTTCTTATTATTCTTGAGGTGGTTTTTGTAGGATGTTGGGTTTAGCTGTAATTTTTCATGGCCACTCTCACTCCTTTTTTCCCTTAATAGATCTTGTCAAAAACTCCCTCCTTGCCAGGTCCCTGCCCTTATATAGTATAACTTAATATGATTATTTTTTCCTCTAATAACTTCCGATCCTACGGAAAAAGTAACAGCCTACAGCTCTTCAGCCTAACCTCAGCTGTCTTAAAGAAGAAAGTTGTGGTCACTAGAGCCATTTCTGCTGTCATATGGCCTAGCACCAGAAACAGATAAGGTTTTATCAATAGAAATGGCACTAGAACCATTTTGACTTGCTATTCAACCATAAGGTCCATGGGATCTTTCCAGATCTGGCTCTTAGCTGGAATTTTTTGTCTTGTATTCCCCTCATTATAATATGATTTACTTTTGAGAGCTGAGGATTGTCTTGCATTTCTTTTTGCATATGCCCAGTGCCTATTAGAGTTCTTTATATCTAGTAAGTGCTTAACAAGTGATTTTTTTCCTTCCCTTTTCCATTCCTTTATCTTTCATTTCCTCCCACATACCTTTCCATTGCTTCTACTTCTTTTTTCTTGTCCTTTCTTTTCCTCTCCCTACTCTCCTTTCTTCTCTCCTTTCTTTCAAAATAACAGGGAGCTACAAATCAGCTGAAAAGGTAAACCATTTTCTTCAGTCATTTGTGTTTGCCACTCTGAATCATTTCAAATCATTCTAAATCATTTCATACCATTTTAAATTTGGAGAAGTGGTACTGGGTTATAGGAATACTTTCCCATTTGACTACAGTGGCTTTCAGTTAAAACTCCAGTTAATGCTAGTGAATGAGATCTGACACAACTTTTCCCAGTCCTTGTTAAGAGGATATGTAGGAATTTTTTTGTCTCAATTTATCGGTTTTTTTTAATCTTCAAAATTTACTTATTTTTAATACACATTGCTTTATGAATCATGTTGGAAGAGAAAAATCAGAACAAAATGGGAAAGACCATGGAAGAGGAAAAAGAAAAACAGAAAAAAGAAGTGAACAGAGCATTATTCAATCTCCATAGTTCTTTTTCTGAATACAAGTGGCATTTTTTACCCAAAGTCTGTTGGAATTCCCTTTGATCACTGAACCATTGAGAAGAACCAAATCTTTTCATAGTTGACTATCACACATTCTTGCTATTATTGTGTACAATGTATTCCTGGTTCTGCAAAAGTTGAGGCGAGAATGGTTAGGTGATTGGGAATAGATGGGGAGGTTTGTTGTACAAATATTTGAACAAAAGTAGTTGAAGGAATAATCTTACTGACCAACACCAAAGGAATATAATTTTCTGAGGTAGAAAAAAAATCAGCTATGCTAACCCAGTGAAAGATGGGTTAAATGATTTCATCAATAATTAGAAACTAGGAATTGATTTAAAAATCAGTGAAGTTGCATAATTGTATATGTCTCCTTGGAGAAGCATAATCATTTTTCCTACTTCTATATAGAGCTCTTTTTTAAAAATAAATAAATAAATAAAATAAAATAAAATAAATAAACAAAGATTAACCTTTTCTCTTTTTTACTAATTCCTCCTTGAGAAAGAAAAACAAAACTTGTTAAAAACACATGCAATCAAGCAAAACAAAATTTCTCATAGGTTGTATTTATATTATATCTCTTATCTCCCTGGGAAGAAGTAAGTAGCATGTTTTATCATGAGTTTTTAGGAATTGTGGTTGGTCCTTTTGGTTTTTGTTTGCTTTTTTAAAATTTATTTAGTTTAATCAGCCAAAAGCTGCTTACTCTAACCTCATCTCTTCTCTCTTATGGAGAGTACAAGATAAAACCTATTATTCGCACGTATTCTCAACCAAATTTCCACATTGATCATGTCCAAAAATATTTGAGATTACCAAAACTCATTTCATGTATTACAAAGTTATATTTAAGATTCTGAAAGCTAGGCTTTTGCAATATGTGAACCAAGAATTAACAGATGAGCAGTCTGCCAAAGAGGCAGAGAAACTAGAGACCAAATTGCCAACACACACTGAATTATGAGAAAGCAAGGGAGTTCCAGAAAAACATCTACTTTTGTTTCCTTGGCTCCACTAAAGCTTTTGATTGTATGGATCACAACAAAATGTATTGAATCCTTACAGAGATGGGAGTTCCAGATCATTTTATTTATTCCTGCACATGAGTCAAGAAACAAGTTAGATGCAGCCAGAATAACTGATTTGTGTCAGATTGGAAAAAGAATACAGCAAGGCTATATATTGTTACCTATTAATTTATATGTAGAGTATATCATGTAGAATGCCAGGCAGGATAAATCAAAAACTGGAATTAAAATTGCTGGTAGAATTATCAACAATCTCAGATAGAGGTGATACAATTCTGATGGCAGAAAGTGAAGAGAAATTAAGAAGCTTCTTGATAAGGATTAAAATGGAGAGTGTAAAAGTTGGTTGAAAGCTTAACATTAAAAAACAAACCAACCTAAGATCTTGGTTATTGGTCCCAGAGATCTGTGTCTCTGGCAAGTAGAGGGAGAAGAAGTGGAAGCAGCGTCAGGTTTTATATTTTGGGGCTCAAAAATCAGCATAGATAGCGACAGCAGCCATGAAATTAAAATGCTTGCCCTTTGAAAGGAAAGCTATGCAAATCTGGACAGTATACTAAAAAGTAGAGACATCACCTTGCCCACAAAGGTTTATGTAGTCAAAGATAGGGTTTTTCTAATAGCTTTGTATGGCTGTGAAGTTGAACTATAAATTGGGAAAGCTGTGTGCTGCAGAATCAATGCTAGTAAATTGTGGTGCTCTATCCATTGCACTACCTAGCTACCCCTAGAGAAGACTTTTGAGAGTCACTTGTACAGCAGGATATCAAATACTTAAAAGAAGTTAAATCTGTTCACTGGAACATCAAATACTGATGCTGAAGTTTAAATTCTTTGGTCTCATAATAAGATGAGATCCACTGGAAAAGACTGATGTTGGGAAAGATTGAAGGCAAAAGGAGAAGGAGAAAACAGAGGATGAGATAGTTGGAGAGAGAGTGGAGAATAAAAGGACCTGATGTGCTATTGTGGTTCATGGCATCACAAATAATCAGACATGACTGAACAACTGAATTGTAACAGCAAAATACTTGATTCATTCTATACATTCTGAGACTTTTACCTTTTTGGCAAGAAGTGGGGAGCATGTTTCATTATTAGTCTTCTGGAATCCTGGTTAATCTTTATACCAATAAGAGCTCAGCGTATGAGTATTCCATCTCTCTCTCTCTCTCTCTCTCTCTCTCTCTCTCTCTCTCTCTCTCTCTCACACACACACACACACACACACACACACACACACTCTCACTCACTCACTCACTCTCACTCATCCACTTACCATAATTTGTTCATTTATTCCTGAAATTATGGGTACCCCTTTGGATTCCTATTCATTGCCTACTTAAAAAGAGATTTATTTTTGTACATTCTTAAAATTTGTTTTGCTTAGGACTAATCCCCTCCTTAATCTACTTAGCTTCTAATTCTCTGTTTCTTTTCCTAATGATTTAAATGTATTTTTCTTCTGTATCCAACTGTGTGTTGTGTATATATTCTTTCTTCAAATCAGTTCATATTTGTATAAATGTCTCCTTATAAATACTCTCATTATGTGAGATAACCATCTAACTTTTCTTTCCCCCATTCCTTTTCCTCTACCTTTCCATTCTTAAAGCCATCGAGACATAACAGAACCTCTCTTGTTTTTTGTCTTTTTGAACTCCCTCAATTATCCTTGGTAAGAATAGGATTCAAAGGAGATATATGTATCGTCTTCCCCATATTTGAATGTAAGTAGTTTATCTTTGTTTAGTTCTTTTACTTTTGTTCATTGTTTACATTTTTGTTTCTTTTTATTTCTGCATTTGTTTGGAAGACCTCTGTTTCACTAAAGATTCATTTTCCTCCTTGCAGCATTATGCTCTCAGCTTTTCTGGTTAAGTTATCGTTGGCTGTAAATTCCTATGCTTTTCCTTCTGAAATATTGTATTCCAAATACTCTGTTCCTTTATGTTTCTGGTTATTAAATCCTGTGTGATCCTCTTTTTATTTTTACTTTTTTTTTTTTTTGTAAATGCAAAGAATAGAGCTAAGGATTTTAGCGGCAGGTCTTTAAGATAGACTGAATGTTTGAGATTTTGTTACATGAATTTTTGTTATTTGTTGTTTGTTATTGAGTCACTTCGGTACTGTCCAACTCTATATGACTTAATTTGGGTTTTTTTTTAATAAAGATATTTGAGTGGTTTGCCATTTCCTTCTCCATTTATATGAATATATCTTTCACTTAAGCTGCTTGACAACTGGGACTATTTCATTTTTATCTTTGTATTCTTAGCACTTAGCAAAACCAAGAGACTTCCTACAAAGTAGAACAAAGGAGGTAATAAATTTCTTAGTGAATGTGGGATTGTTTAAATAGAATGGTTAAAATATCAAGATTGTTGTTATTCGTAGATACTGATAATACTTCAGATGCCTTAAGAAGAATTTAAATATTACATCATTTATATTATTTATTTTAGACCTTAAACAAAGAACATATAGCTAGTCATTGTTGGTTAGAACCATTCTGTGAGTCTCTCAGTTGCTCCTCAGTAGTGGAATTCTTTTCTTTCTGGCTATGTATAGCATTTTTTTCTTTGATCTGTAAACTTTGGATTTTGGCTGTAGTATTTCAGGGGGTTTTCATTTTGGTTTTTCTTGTGACCAGTATTTTCTGTTTCTAATTTGTTTCTGGTTCTTAGAGATCTGACCCTTTTTCTTTTACACTTTCTTGAAATAGAATATATAAACTCTTATTGTTCATATGATTTAATGATTCTTAATTTTTTTTCTCTGTTTTCTAGGTCATTTGTGTTATGACATGCCTTTCTCCCCCCCCCCCCCTTTCGCCTTTTAACTTTGTTTAAATATTGTAGCCTCATAGGAGACATTGATGTCTTTTTGTTCCATTCTAAATTTCAGGAAGTTTTTCTTCTACAGTTTTAATTTCTTTTGTTTTTTTCTCAAATATTCATTCCACTTATAAAAACATTTTTAACGCTTGCTTGCTTCATCTTTTCAAAGAATTCTAGTTTGAGAATCTATGCTGTTCTTTATTTATTTATTTTTATTTATTTTTTTTTTATTAAAGCTTTTTATTTGTATAACATATGTATGGGTAGTTCCCCAGCACCGATCTTTACAAAGCTTTCCATTACAAATTTTACCCCCAGTCCCCATCTATGCTGTTTTTTTCCCCCAAGACTGTGGTTGTAGATATTTTGGAATTATTCTCTTCTGTCTTTGTGCCCTCACTTGATGTGAGGGCTGGGAAGGTATTCTGAAGGGAGTAGTCTAGGCTAATCTTGTTGCTTCTTTCTTGGGATGTTAATTGTTATGCTATTCCAAGTTCTTAGGGACAGTCTGGGAACCTTCAAGCTTTTGGTGCTCCCATAAGAGTCTGATCCAGGGCAAAGTCTTATTATTGCCCCCTGGTCTGAGCAAAAGTAGATACTGCTGGATTCTGCCCCTGTCAGCCAACTGGAAAACTCTGGTGGTTCAGTGACAAAATTGTGGCCTCCCCTTTCTGCCAGAATTCCCACCTTGGTTATTCCTCTGTGGGTTTGTCTGTTCTGTGCCTAGGATTTGAACCATATTGATACAACTGCTGCTACAACTGGTTCTGAACTTTTTATCCACACAGTACCCCAGGTTTCCCTGCTGGGAGTGCTATTCCCCTTGCACACGTCCTCCTTTGATCTGGGATCTGGAATTGGTTAGTGATAAAGCTTTTAGTTTATACCTGCAATTGTTGCAATGCCCTGTGGGTCTGGAGGTGCCCAAATATGAGCCTGAGACTTCGTCTCGCCCTGGTATCCAGCCATTCTGTGTATACAACATACTGGTCCAACCCCTTTCTCCAGTATCTAAAAACACCTCTGTCTCCCTGTACTAAGCTGGGCTAGACAAAGGAGACAAACTTTCTACATGTCCCCATAAGGATTCAGTTTGGTACATTTTCAGTTGAGTTTGTGGTGAAAGATTCCCTGCACAGCTTTCCCTCACTTTACCATCTTGGCTCTGCCCTTGCCTATGTGCATTTTTACTAAAACTATTCACAACGTTTTGATTTTATTGACAATAAATTATTTCTATGTAGCAGGACTCAGTCCTTTTCTCAGTTAAATTCATAGTAAGAAATAAACAGACTAAACATGATGTATAGATATCTTTATAAAAAGCTGCCCAAGTAATAAAACAGATGTTTTACAAGAAACAGAATCAAGGCTAACTAATTTGTCTCTGTTCTGGTACAATATGTATACCTTTATGATACTATAATTGTAATATACTTAGTAAAGATTTTTTAATGAAAAAACTGATCTTTCATTTTTATTTTTTAAGTGCATATGCTTGGTTAGTTCTTGAATTTATTTCCTTTCTTGTTGAATAGGAATGAAGATCATAATGTCCTGAGATACAGAATAGGGACCAGCATTGATAGAAGGAGGATCAATTAACAGACACCTCTTAAGTATTTCCTCCCAGACCTTTGGGACACAAAGACAAAATCAAAGTGCTTTTTATTTATTTTTTTAATTAAAAAATTTTTGGGGGGGTGACAGCAGCTGAGATGAGGAAAAGTAGGTAGCGTGCATTTACACTTGCTATAAAATCTTAAAGGAAACTATGAATTTTAAAAAGCAGAATAGGGAAGAGCCAGAAGTAGGAATTGCAGTGTCCAGTAAAAGGGACAGTATGACTAGAATGCCTATTAAGATTGGAGAGATGAGGTAAGTGTGAATCAGGTTGTGAACAACTTTGTCAAAAAACATATATTTTTATTTCTTGAGTTATTAAAGAGCCCCTAGAATTTATTGAATTAGGGAATTGTTATAGTTAAACTTGTACCATATTAACAATGAAATCATACATGTCTCCCATAAGCAGCAGTGGCACAGTAGATAGAGTGCTGGGCCTGGACTCAGGGGGACCTGTGTTCAAATGTGGTCTCAGACACTGACTAGCCCTGTGACCCTGGGCAAGCCACTTCACTCTGTTTGCCTCAGTTCCTCATGTGCTAAAGAAGGAAATGGCAAACCTCTCCAGTTATCTTTGCCAAACAAAATTCAAACAGGGTCATAAAGAGCTGGACTCAACTCAACAAAAGTAACAATATCTTTCTCTTGAGTTGTAATCTTACCAGCTAATTACCTATTAGAACTTCAAATCAGTTATCTTATTATTGATTTCTTAAATTCATTTTGTCTGAAACTGAACTCATCTTTCCTACCTCACCATCTCTTCTCTTGGAGGTATCATTATCCTTCCAGTCTCCCAAGCTTATCTCTCAGCATTATCCTTAACTTCAGAATTAATCTTGGATTCTATTCTTCCTCAGTTTGTACAAGAAGTCAGATGCTAGATCTTGTTTCTACCATCATTCATACAACTATCATTTTAGTTCAGATCCTCGTCACCTTGAACCACCTAGATTATTTCATCTTCTCATTGGTTTCTTTGCTTTAAATTGTTTCCCATTTCCCATCCTCTACAATGGCTTTTAATACACTATGAATAATCTGCCCCCTTCCAGCCTTATTAGACATTATTCTCCACTTCACATTCTGAGATGTAGTTAAATTGATTTTCTACAATGCAATATCCATTTATTAAGTATCTGCTGTGTGCTTGGTCTTTTGTATTAAATCTTTTCTCCTAGTACCACTTAAAACTATTTTATATTTAATTACTTTGTACAGATTTCTTTTTATTCATGTTATAATCATGTTGAAGGAAGCAAGCAAGCATTTATTTCTTAAGTGCTTACTATGTTCCAGGCACTATACTAAACACTTGCCAAATAGCTCGTTTGATTCTGGAAAGGTATTATCTTTCCAATCACTCTCTCTTCCTCCCTCTCCTCCCCTCTTCTTTCTTCCCCTTCCCCCCAGTTGATAAAACTGACACAGGCAGGTTAAATGACTTGTCTAAAGTCAAACAGCTAGTTAAGTGAGCTGAGATTTGAATTTGAGTCTTTTTAACTTCAGGTATGTGATCCCTGTGCCTCTTAATCTGTGTGTGTGTGTGTGTGTGTGTGTGTGTGTGTTTTCTTTTTTGGGGGGTGATGGGAACAATTGGGATTAAGTGATTTGCCTAGAGTCACAGCTAGTAAGTGTGCCTGAGATCACATTTGAACAAAGATCTTCCTGACTTCAGGGTCTGTGCTCTGTCCGTTGTGCCATCTAGCTTCTCCTGACCATAGTTGTTTTAATTAAAAAAAATTTAAATTAGCAAGCATCAGAGATTGATCTCTAAACTACTTTGTGTGCTAGAGACAACTAAGATGGACTGGCAGTTGCCTGAGCCTTTAGTCCCCTGAACCAATCAAGATTCAAGGTTAGTTTCAATTCTTTTTAAGGAAATATTAGCCTAATTTATATAGGGGAAAGGATTAAGATATTGCTTTTAACAGTCTCCATCTATTGGTGGTTACGTCCATAAGGTCTTCTAAATTTTTCATCAATTAATTGATTTTAGAGTTGTTACTAGTTTGACCTTTGTTTTTCAAGAAATCTGATACGGTGATTCCATCAGTTTTGTCCTTTCAACTGTCTCCCCCAAAGTTTTGCAACAAAGAATAACATCCACATGGCAGAATTGCTGTGGGCCTCTCAAATTCTAAATTAGAGAAATAAACAAAACTCATTCTTCAGCACGATGGTTAGACAGTTTTGAAATTCTAGGGACCTACCTTGTTTTGCATTCTTGAATTGTTGAGGTCCCTCAAATCCTTTCAATGGTTAATTATCTCTTTATACAAATTAGGATTTAGAATTTGCTGGTTCTGCAGCCTATTTTTAGAAAGCCATTAAAATCAAATAATTTCTTCCTTAGAAAGCCATTAAAAATCAAATATTTTCATATATGTATGTGTGTATATATATGAGATTCCCTTAAACATAAGAAGGTTCTTCTTTCAGTAAGCCTTCTCTGAGACAGTTGAACGTGATTATTATTACTATTATTGAGACAGCTACTCAGTTATTAGAACTCTGGACCTGTAGCCAAGTTCAAATCCAGCCTTAGGCACTTAGTAGCTTTGTGGCTCTGAACAAGTCATTTAAATTCTATTTGCCTCGGTATCTTCAATTGTAAAATGGTTATCATAAAGGTTTTTCAGATATCTATAAAGGGTTTTATCACAGTGTCTGGTTCATCCTTTGTTTTTGAAGAGGACCAATAACCATAGATAATGTCTTGACTTGTGGTGAATTGGATTTAAGTGAGGCAGAATTGTACAGTCATCAGTCTCAGAATCTTCAGTGGCAGAACAATGGGATGTAATGGTTGACTTTTCTATAAGAGGAAAACAGGTCCTTCAGGCCTCAGCTTGAGAGTTCACATATGACAGGATAAGGCAACCTTAGATCTTTTTAACAGCCAATTATGCAGTAATAATTTCATCTCATAGCCAGACTCAGGAATAATCAGGTAGAAAATAAAGAAACAGAACTGGGAAACTGAGTCAGAAGGATCCCAACTTAAGCAGAGGCCAAGGTTGGCCTCCCAACTCTTACCAGATAAGACGTCCAGTAAGGTATTCCTCTGAGTAATTTATGGTATTTCTCTGGAATGGTGGGTTGCTCATAATGATCAGGGAATCAAATTCAAAATACCAAATTCTTCTATTGCAACTTAGGGCTGGATACGTTATTTTAAAAGTTTACCAGGACTTAAACCCATAGGAAATTTTATGTGTTTAAATTTATCCTGTTGCAGAGGATTAATCATTAAACAAGTTTATAGATTCTTAATAAACACATTTCTCATTTAAAAACTATAAATCCTAAATAGGCTCATTTCTCAGGGCTGATGACCTTGCTTATTGCTTACTCTGATGCTTTTAAGAAAACTGGCAAGCTTACAAATTAAGGGGAGTTGACAGAGACCCCAGGGAAGGGACTGAGTTATTCTTAGTGTTTTTGGTGGGGTATGCTGTTTGTATAAACAAAAACAACAGCAACAACAAAATTGTAGAGGGTTTTTTTTTTTTTTTTTTTTTTTTTTTTTTTTTTT
>JAJPUD010001183.1:84779-122015 GCA_023553655.1 Myrmecobius fasciatus | reverse complement strand
GGTTTTTTTTTTTTTTTTTTTTTTTTTTTTTTTTGCTGAGGCAATTGGGGTTAAGTAACTTGCCCAGGGTTACACAACTAGGAAGTGTTAAGTGTCTGAGGCCAGATTTGATTTCAGGTCCTCCCGACTTCAGGGCAGGCGCTCTATCCACTGTGCCACCTAGCTGCCCCAATTGTAGAATTTAAGTACTAGCAAACTGCTTTTCTGTTTTCCTTAAGTTCCCAAACTCTTCTATAAACACTATAAATACTAGATTACAATTTGCATACCCCTTTAGTGGGTTTTCATTAGCTCATTTAAAATTGCTTTTACTATCATATCTCAGACAAATTTCCAAATTACTTTACATACATACAAATCATTTATCTGTTGGTCACAGCTTAAAAACCCATAACATTATCAAATATGAAATAATTATATCTAGCAAAGCAATTAACATTTATATAGCATGTTTTATGCTGAGCACCTTTGCAATCATGTGGTCTTCACAACAACAGCTATTATTTCTCTTCACAAATCAGAATATTGTGCAGACATAAAACAATTTACCATAAATTGCATAGCTAATACATAGCCACAATTGAAACATAGAATAGTGGTCTTAACCAAACAGAGGCTGACTGGCTTTCTCATCTTGTACTGCCACACTGGGTGGTGCCAGGGGTATCCGAATTCTTACCAGGCAGTTCCTGGACAAAGCCTGCTGAAGGCTGGGACATTTTGGACAAGATAGGAGTCAAGGAAGGGTTAGTGAAAAGTTGCTATTTATCTAGTTTTTTTCTTTTTCTTTTCTTTCAGAATGTGATTACATTATTCCCAATGTTTCAGGAATTTTTCTTGCCATCTAAAAATGATTTATTGCCAAGCTTCCTAATCATTGCTTTCAAAATTTTGAGAATCTGCTAAGATGTTATTTTAATTTCAGTTAGCTAACTTTATTTCTGTAGCCTTCAGCTTGTCCAGAGCTGAAGTCCACAGAAAAAAGTTAGGCTTTTAAAGAAAATTTACCAGCATTCTAACTACAGTATAGAGAATTTTTTCTTGCTGGTTGTATTTTAAATCTTTCCAGGTAACAACATGTAGCTCACAGACATTCTGCACAGAAACACAAACACAGACAAAATGGCATGAAAGAGGATTGTTCCATTTTTGCCAAAAGCTATAAAATTTTGCCAAAACCTATCATGTAGCACTTCATCTCTTCTGGCATGTCAGAGAAGATGGCAAAGGTTCCCTAGGAACTTTACTGAAAAATTGCATGAGTTTCCCAGTTTGGGCATCCCCAATCAAGAAAAACTTACCGAATGTGGAGCTCAAAATAACCCAGACAAACTTGGGGGGGGGGATCCCAGCTATAGGATTGTGGGAGGAAAAAAAAGGGGAGCTTACCTTGACAAGAAGGTAATTAAGCCAGGGAGGCCAGACTCTCCCCATATGCACCACCAAATGTTGAGATTGGGAAGGGACCCCAAAAGGTTGAATATTACAGACCGGTGTCATGAGCTATCACAAAAGAACTTGCAGGCTTGACCCCATCTTCAAGTCAAGGGGCAAAGTTTATTGTAATTGTAACGCCATTTTAAGTGGGCTAAATTCCGAGAGAATTCAGCAAAGAAAGAGAAGCAAGGGGACACATTTATCTAATTCATGTTATAGACATGCTAATTTTATGGTCCAGAGGTAGGACTAAGGAGTGGTTTCTGGAATTTGGTTATCACTGACTAACAGACAGTAATGTTAGTTGATAGATTGTTAGAACAATAGTATTCTTAGTTTGGGGTTAGGGAACCTTGGGATCAGAGATTCTAAAGCCAAAGGACTTAGAATCACTGACTTATTGTTAGAACAGAAGCCCCTTAAGGTCAGGGGATCTCAAAATCATTGCTGTGTCCCTTAGAAGCTATATTACATCAGTTCTACTGGGGATTCTTCACATTGTTTGAAGTAGACATCCTCTTAGTTCAGTGATGGAGTTGAGCCTGTCAGTCACCCTCAGTCTGGTTTATCCCATCTGTAAAGATGGTTTACTGGGGTGTGATTGCTGGATGTGCTCTAGCTTCTTGGAGCCACGGATGACAGCTAGGTGAAGAGGGATACCCCGAAACCAGCTCTGTAGTCCTCACACCAGAGATGCTAGCTGTCCTTTAAAGTGCCATATATCCTGGCTAATTCACTTTCCCCAGTTGCTTTTAGGAAAACAAAGACATTCAGTGCCAGTAGTAATAACCAGTTTTTATATAGTCAGGTTTTGCAAAGCTCTTTACGTATGTTATGTCGTCTGATTCTCATAGCAATGAAGAAGGTGCTTGGATTGGTTTTTTTTTTTTTTTTTTTTACAGATGAAAAACTTGAGCTGAGTTCTAGTGACCTGCCCAGAGTCACACATCCAGCAAAGTAGATCTAATGTGAGGTCGGATTAGACTTAGGTCATCATGACTTTAAGTCCAGTTGCTCCTTCAGTGGGACACCTCTCTGAGCAGAGTCACCACATTAAGGGGAAAATTTCCTAATTCTTCCACCTGAAGTCCCTTCAGACTGCTTTGAAGGGAAACTGAGTATTGAAGAGAAGTCAGAGTAGAATTTGAAAGAAGTTTAGGTAACTTGGCAGGAATCCCAGTGGCCCCCCTCCTCCTGCCCCAAAGAATTCTGAATGACTCAGTGTATCCATCTTGATCTTTTTTCGATGAATGGCCCCAGTTATTTTCTCCTTTCCCAGGACTGGGGTGGAGGTGCTCCCCACAGTGATTGACCAATCTCTGGAGGCATCACCAAACTGCCACTCAGAGTACAAAGGCCAGTTCAGGCTTGCCTTCTATCCATTCTCCAGTTCAGGGAGTGCCTTGTTTTCCAGTTTTGCCCTCCTGCATCATTTATTTGGGCTGGGCCTGATTCAGACCAGTCTCCAGGCAGTTTAGGTTTATATTAGAACAAAACAAGATATTTTTAGGTCATTCATTGCCAACAGTAAGATATTTATTTTCTTAGCCATAAGTGAAGGATTTTAACCTTTATGGGCACTGAGGACAAATCAAGTTGATTCAATTGAGTGAAGCTCAGTTGCCCGAGTTGTCCTTGGTTTTCCAGTTTCAAGTATCAGAGAAACCTGGAATTGTCCATGATAACCAGAAAGTGATGTTGCCATCCTGCCACAAGGAAAGCCTCACCTAACCTGCAAGGGTTGGGAGCTTGGTAATAGCTGCCATTTTCAGTGTGCTAAGGTTTGTGAAATGCTATACACCTATCCTCTTACTCCTCTGCATTCTCAAAACAAAAACAGGAAGTGGAATTCAGTTGTTCTAGGACTTATGAGTCCTAGCTTGATGGCAGTTCAGATAGCTCCTGGAAGGGCTCTGGTGTCTAGGCCACCCTTAGAATCTCAAAACCTCTAATTTTGATCAGAAGGAAGACTCTTGTTATTTGCTTATCACTCCTGAAGTCTAGGCAAGGGTTGACTTGCAAGCTAGTGAGGAAGGACTCCACAAGTATTATCATGAAATGTTGCCAGTATAGACATTTCCAGGTGAGATCCATGAATAGAGGTTCCAGGACAAGATAGAAAAGAGGGAAGATGAAACAGGGAGAGGATCATAGCTAAGGAATGAATAGTATATAGGCTAAGAAAAGAGAAGATTAAAAATTTTTCAAGGGCCTAAGTAGTATTGAAGGATGGGACTGGTATATGTTCTTCAGGGTGGCAGGGGAAATTAGGGTAGAAGGAGCTCTGTTCTTCTCCACAGCAACTTGTGAGGGATTATTGTTAGAAGCCAATATAAAAAGGCACAAAGGAGAGCCATCTTGGTTTTAGCCCCAAAGAAAAGGATACTCGTGGCTCCACAGAAGAAATATCTATCTTTTTTACTATAGAATTACTTGGAAAAGAAACTAGAAGAAATTCACTGCTTTGCACAATGCCTGACACATATAATAGACACTTAACAAATGTTTATTGACTGAAAAGTAAAGTCTAACTTTAAATTTGAAAAAAAAAAAAAAAGAAAAGAAAAAGATTCCAAGATATTTTAAATAAATTAAGTGACATGAGATTATTAATAGCATGAGCTAGCCTCATCAAATTCAAAAGAAACATACATTCTTATAAGTTATTGTATCCATTTATCTTCAGTTTTTCTGATTTCGGACAAATTTCCAGGAAAAGCAAACTAATATTAGAATATCTCCAAAGAATGATGGTAGTTCTGAATACTTGACACAGTTTTCAAAATCTCATTATTTCCATTTGTGACATGCTAAATTACCTTGCAAAGGCAATAGATCAGAATATTGGGAATCCATGAAATCTTGTCTGTTTAGTTCTCAGGAAGGATATGTAGGAAGAGTAAATAATTACTACAGGAAAAGATAGCTATTCTACTACTCTCCTACTTAAGTGTAAATTGTGGTCAATGTAAGCAGATCCTGCTGATTTCACAAATTCCTTCAGACTATTCATTGCAAAGAGCCATTGATCTTAGGTCTCTGAAATAAAAAAATGATCTGTTTCAGGGACTCTCAGCACTTCAATTAATGTTCTACTTTTTAATTATCCTCCTTTATAGGAAAAAAGTTGTAGGTAAGAAAAGAGTTGAAAATTAGACTCTTACCAGGAAGAAATGATGACAAATTCCATTCTCAAAAACTATAAATGCAAAGAACATTTAGGCATAACTACTAACACATAGGTCATATATATGCAACTAGAAAATATTCTTTTTTTTTCCTTTATTAAAGCTTTTTATTTGCAAAACATATGTATGGGTAATTCTTCAATACTGACCCTTACAAAGCTTTTCATTATAAATTTTTCCCCCCTAGTCCCTCCCCTAGATGGCAGGAAATCCACTACATGTTAAGTATGTTAAAATACTTGACAAATCAAATATATGTATACATATTTCCACACATCTTGTTGTGCAAGAAAAACCATTATCTACAAGAAAAAAAAATCTGAGAAAGGAAACACAATGCAAGCAAACATCAATATAGGGTATGAAAATGTTATGTTGTGGTCCATATTTTATATCCCTCTCTCTGGGTGTATATGGCTTTCTTCACTGAACAGTTGGAAGTGGTTTGAAACATCTCATTGTTGAAGAGAGCCATGTCCATCAGAATTAATCATCATATAGTCTTGTTGTTGCCGTATATAATGATCTCCTGGTTCTGCTCATTTCACTCAGCATCAGTTCATGCAGGTCTCTCCAGGCCTCTCTGAAATCGTTCTGCTGGTCGTTAGAAAATATTCTTTATAGAAATAAAGGAAGACCTAAAAATATTTATTGTTCATTGCAAAACCCTATAAGAATGGCCATATCAGTCATAAACGGTTTTTAAATGTGTGTCAGGTATTGAGTTACCTAAATTACAGATGTAGTGCTATGCTAGTAGACTGTCAAAGGATTACTTAAAGAAATAGACAAAGTATTATTCATTTGGAGGGGCAGTGCGATATAATAGCTAGAGAGCTGCCCGTGGAGCCAAAGTTCAAATCTCACTTTTCCCCCAAAATAGTCGTGTGACCAGTGCCAAGCTTCTCCATTATTTAGAATGTATCAGGAGAATGTATCAGGAGAATGCCCTGATACAATCCTTTTGTTGATTGCGTTACTTGTGGCAGCATCCAAGAGCTATGACTCGGGTAACCTTGTGGCTAGAGCACCATTTGGCATCCCGGCCACTTTACCTGTGCACAGTAAGTTTCTGGGTTTTTTTTTTTTTTTTTCAATAATATAATTTATATATTTAGCATGGCATTTATTTATAGCATTAATTTATATATTTATATAGCATTTCACAATTTACAAAGCACATAATAACTTTGTAAGACAGTGTGAGTGCTATTCTTCCTAGAATGTCTATTTTTTCTGGTTATATACATGTATATTAATTTTTTAAATATGCATTTTTTCATGAATTATGGTGGGAGTGAAAAATTAGAACAAAAGGGAGAGACCATGAGAGGAAAAAAAAAGTGATCATAACATGTTGATTTATATTCAATCTTCATAATTTTCTTTCTGGATGCAGATGGCATTTCCTATCATGGGATTGCCTTGGATCACTGAACCATTGAGAAAAGAACCATTCTTTTATAGTTGATCATTGCACAAGCTTGCTGTTACTGTGTACAATGTATTCCTGGTTCTGCTTGTTTCACTCAGCATCAGTTTATGTAAATCTTCCCAGACCTTTCTAAAATCAGTTTGTTCATCATTTTTTATAGAACAATATTTTGTTACTTTCATACATCATAACTTATTCAGCCATTCCCCAATTGTTGGGTATTTACTCACTTTCCAGTTCTTTGCCACCACAAAAAGAACTGCTACAAACATTTTTGTACATGTGGGTCCTTTTCCCTCCTTTATGACTTCCTTGGGATACAGACCCAGTAGTGCCAGCCCTTTGAGCATAGTTCCAAATTTTCTCCAGAATTGTTGGATCTGTTCACAGCTCCAGCAACAATGTATTAGTGTCCCAGTTTTCCCATATCCCTGCCAATATTTATCATTATCTTTTCCTCTTATCTTAGCCAGTCTGAGAGGTATGAGATGGTATCTCAGAGTTTTTTTAATTTGCTTTTCTCCAAATAATAGTGATTTGGGGCATTTTTTATATGACTATAGATAACTTTAATTTCATCATCTGCAAATTGTTCATATCCTTTGGCCATTTATTCATTGGGGAATGACTTGTATTCTTATAAATTTGACACAGTTCTTTATATATTTTAGAAATGTGGCCTTTATCTGAAATACTGGCTGTAAAAATTTCCCCCCAGATTTATACTTCCCTTTTAATCTTATGTTGGATTTTGTACAAAAGCTTTTTGATTTAATGTAATAAAAGTTATCCATTTTGCACTTTATAATGTTGTCTAGTTCTTCTTTTTTTATAATTCCTCCCTTCTCCAAAGATCTGATTGGTAAACTATCCCTTGCTCTATTTTATGTACAGTATTCCCCTTTATGTCTACCATTTTGAAGTTAATTTGATATGAGGTATGAAATGTAAATCTGTGCCAAGTTTCCAGTTTTCCTAGCAGTTTTTGTGAAATAGTGAGTTCTTATCCCAGAAGCTAGAGTTTAGGGGTTTATAAAATACTAGATTACTATATTCATTGATTATTGTGTTGTGTGTGTAATCTATTCCCCTTGATTTCTTAGTATCAAATGGTTTTGATGACTGCTGCTTTATAATAGAGTTTTAGGTCTGGTACTGCTTGGCTGCCATCCTGTGTGTGTGTGTGTGTATTTTTTTTTCATTTCCTTGACATTCTTGTTTTGTTTTTCCAGATGAGTTTTGTTATTATTTTTCCAAGTTCTATAAAATAATTTTTTGGCAGTTTGATTGGTATGGCATGTAAAAGTAGACCAATTTAGGTATAATTGTCATTTTTATTATATTAGCTCGGCCTACCCATGAGCAATTGATATTCTTCCAAGATTTGACTTTATTTGTGTGAGAAATATTTTGTAATTGTGTTCATATAGTTCCTGGGTTTGTCTTGGCAGGTAGATACCCAAATATTTTGTTTTGTCTACAGTTATTTAAAATGGGATTTCTCTTTGTATCTCTTGCTGCTGGGCTTTGTCAGTAATATATAGAGATACTGATGATTTGTGTAGGTTTATTTTATATCCTGCAACTTTGCTAAATCTGTTAATTATTTCAAGTAGGTTTTTGGGTGGTTTTGTAAGATTGTCTAACTATATCATCATATTCTCTGCAAAGGGTGATAGTTTTATCTTCTCATTGCCTATTTTAATTCCTTTAATTTCTTTTTGTTTTCTTAATGCTGAAGCCAACATTTCTAGTTCAATATTGAATAATAGTGGTGATAATGGGCATCCTTGTTTTATCTCTGATTTTATTAGGAATATGTCTAGCTTCTTTCTTGATATTGATGGTTTTAGATAGCATCTGGTTCTCTTGCAAGATGTCATCTATAAGCCATTATTGCAGCTATTTGGTGGTGACACTCAGAATGCCTCATTCTCCCAGTATGAAGGCTGAAGGGCCTTGCAGTTGAAAGTGGAGGGGCCCAACCAGAAGGATCACTGAAGGATTGTCGGGATGAAGAAAAAGGACTTTTCAAGCAAAGTCCTCAATATCCCAGTTTCCTAAACTGATTTGTGATTCCAAGTGGGGAGAGGGGTTTGCAGAATTTTAATTTTTTATCAGTAAATGTTTTATTTATATACCTATATACCCAGAGCTATGTAGAAATTTCTCAGGTGAAAAGAGGTCACTAGTGGGAAAAGTTTTAAGAAGCCCTGCTCCAAACCAAAGTTTGGTTTGCCTCAAGCAACCTTGGCTCCTTTTGACTATGAAATCTTTTCAGGTCCTTGCTCTCTCATTTCATGGAATAGGCATGTTCCTGAAAAGAAACCCTGTTACTTTGGGCAGAAGGGACACTATTTAGTGGAACATACTATTAAGTTTTTTTGTAAAATGGAATTCTTTCTCCTTGCTGCCTCTTCTTCTCCCCCCCCCCCAATATCTCCCAATTTATCTGCATTTGTAAATCCAAATTTGGCAATATTTGGCTTGTACCAATAGAAATACTATTCAAGCAAGAAAAAACAAACAAAGGTTGTCTGGTATTTTTCCTCCCAGGAAAAGCAAAAACAAAACATCTATCCTCACTTGCATCCAAGCCTGTGCTAGGGAAATCATAGCTTCTGCCCCTGACCTGATAATAATCTTAACTGAATCCATAAGAATGAAGATCACTGATGTCCCATTGCTGCAGAGGATATCTTGCTTGGGGTGGGGGTGGAGAATTTCTCTGTGGCATTGAAACTGAAATTACAGTTCCAGTTTCTATTATCCTCGGAAGGGCCAAAGTGTACATTTTAAATACATTAACTAACTGTAAGAAAACTGGAAATCAAAAGTTGTCAGGCTTTGTTTTAAAGAAGTATTTATCAAAATTCTGGTATACTAATTAGAATATAAACTCCTTTCAAATAGGGATTGTTTCATCAATGGTATTGTGTCCACAAATCTAGCAGTGTTTGGCTTACAATTAGGTATTCAGTAAATACTTGTTTAACAAAAATACAAAAGCATTTAACTCTATTAGTAGAAATTAAGTAAATGATGCCCAGAAGCAATCTAATGCAGTTGTTTAGTTTCTGATAAACTCAAGAATTAAAATATTTTGGGGAAAGGAGTCTTATTTTGTAGAAAGTACTTTGAGTGAATTAAGTTTAGATTACCATCTCACTATTTTACAGATAAGGAAATCAAGGCTCAGAGAAAACCTTTCTGTGGATGAAAGCCATTATGTGTTTGAGGATTTGAAATCAGAGCCTCCTGCCTCTCTAGGGGTGTCCAGTGTCCTAGCCTCTAGATCAAGATGCCTTCTAGGGCAACTGTGTGCTAAAGTGGAGAGAGAGATGGGCCTAGAAGCAGAAGACCTGAGTTCAAATTTGGTCTCAGAAACTTAGTGGTTGTCTTATACCCCTTAGGCAAGTTATTTCATCCCTATCTGTCTCAATTTCATTTTTAAAATGGGGATAATAATAGCATCTACCTTCCAGAATTCTTGTAAGGGATCAAATAATATAATAATTGTAAAGTTCTCAACATAATGCCTGGTACATTGTGGGCACTATGCTTCTTTCCCCCTTCTCTTCCTAAGTAAATTACATGTCATAGTAAACTCCAAGTGAATTCATGACCTAAGTATAAAAATGTCATATGAAGTAGAGGTTGCTTTTATAAAACTTGGGGAAAATGGATAACCCAAACAAGTGAGAGCCAAATAAACAGTTTGGGCTATAAAAGGTTAAAAAGGTTTTGTATATAAGTCAATGCAGCTAAGGTTGTGCTATGTATAGATCCTGGAGAGTGTCTCTGGGCAAACCACTTGGCTTATTTATTTGCCTTAGTTTCCTCATTTTTAAAATGAGCTGGCTAAAGAAATGGCAAACCATCCCAGTATCTTTGCCAAGAAAACCCCAAATGGGGCCATGGAGAGTTGAACTGAAAACAACTGAATGAAAATAGAAATGAACAAGTCAATACAGAAAAACAAGCAAATTTGAAACTACTATGTTTAAAATGCCTGCTAAGTCTGTTATCAAGATGTATATGTATGTATGTTTGTATGTATGTTTGTGTGTATGTATGTATATATATCTTCTCCTTTCCCTCACTTTGAGTTACTTTATTTTTTTGTGTATGTTGTATACTTAATCTGTTTCTTTGATGAAACTTTTTTTTTTAAACCAGTAAACTTATACCAAATTGTCGTAATGATTACTTTGTTTGTAGTATAGTATTGATACTGATAGGTCCTCTAAGCACCATTCTTCATTATTACCCTGGAGATTCTTGATCTTTTATTCCTCCATATCAATTTCATCTCAATAAAATATTCTGTTGATAGTTTCAGCATGTAATATGTAAATCAAGTTAGATAGTAATCAAGAATATGGTCTTTTTTTAAAAGACAATTTGCAGCATGCAAAATACAAAAAAAAGTATTTAAAGTACTACTCAGAAGTAGTTATATTTGTTTCTCAAGTTATTTAGGTTGACCTTTATTTCTGGGGCTGGTGGGAGAGTGATTTATAATTAGATTCATATGGTTACCAGATACATCTTGGTACATTTATTTTCGAAGGAACAGTTCCAGCCATAAAATAACCACATGAGATTGCATCAGAATCACTAATGATTAAAAAAAAAAAATTAAAAAAAAATTGAAAACCTTCTGATATGTTTTAACTTTTCAAAATGGCAAAAGTGATAAATTATGGAACTGGTTACCATTAGAGAAGATATCCTTTGCTGAAACTCATTTGGGGCTTCTCACAAGAATTAGATTGGTAAATCAATGTTGAAAGTACTAGGTCTGGGGCAGCTAGGTGGCACAGGGGGATAGAGCACCATCCCTGAAGTCAGGAGGATCTGAGTTCAAATCTGGTCTCAGACACTTAACACTTCCTGGCTGTGTGACCCTGGGCAAGTCACTTAACCCCAATTGCCTCAGGGGAAAAATGTACTAGATCTTAGTTGTTTTTGTGGTGGTAAAGAATTGAAAAATGTGGTAGCAAAGAATTGGAAAATGAGTAAATGCCCATCAATTGGGATTTTTCCTTTTGTTCTGATTTTTCTCTCCCAACATGATTTATATGGAAATACAAATTTCCGTATAATAGTGGGAGGTAGTAAAGGGAAAGAGAATGAGTTCTGTTTTAGACATGTTGAAGATGTATACAGGATGTTCAATTCAAGATAGCTGAAAGGCAGTTGGTAGAGCAAGACAAAAAGATGAGAGGGAACTGTGCTTTTGTATTTTAAGTAAATATTAAATATATTAATTGTTACAGTATACTAAAAAAGACAGATTAATGAACAGGTTACTAATTACTATATTAATATTTCTGAAAATATGTAATAAACATAAGAATCACAGAGTTCAAACTAGAAAGGACCTTGGAGGTTGTCTAGTCCAATTCCTCATTTAACCTAGTTAAATGACTTGTCCAAAATCACACACATCTAAATAACAGGTGATTTGAAACGAGCTACTCTATATTTGGACTCGATCTCCAGGATTTAGCACAAAAGTTGGAGCTTATTAAATGCTTGTTGACCTGACTTATTGCAAATAAATGCTATTTCCCTTTTTTTATATTCTATGAGGTTCAAATCCTGACTCTGCCTCTTAGGAACCCCATGTGGTCTTGATCAAGGCAAATCCTTAAGAAAGAATCTAATTGCATGAAACCCATATAACTTAAGTTAGCTATATATCTTTTATTTAATGTATAGATGTTATTTATATATAGTCTTTATTTTTCTTTTCTTTTCTTTCTGTTCTTTCTCTTTTCCCCATTCCATTTCTCTTCCCTTTCCAGATTTCTGGTTTTGTTATTTATTTCAATAGTTTTTTTATTGACATATTTTGTTTTTGTATAGCCTACATGTGTCCCCCCCCCTTTTTTTTTGAACCACTTCCCCAAGCCTTAGTTCAAAAAAAAAAAAAAAAAAAAAAGGAAGGCAAGCCAGTCAACACATTGGAAAAAAATCTTATACAATGTGCCATATTTTCCTCTCCCCCAAGTAAAAGACCTGGGGGAATATATCTTCTTGTTTCTCCTTTTGGCAACAGGCTTTTCTGTCATATTTGGCTCTTTTGGTTTCCCTCCTTTCTCTCTATTCCTTCTGGTTTCCTTTGCCTGGGGCATTATTCATATCTTAACCCTACACTCTTTGGAGTGTATTCCAAGCCTCTATTCTGGAATCTTTTCTTTTTTTTTTTAATTCTCTACATTTTTATCGTCTTCACCAGCGTTCATATAGTCAGTTATTGTCTTTATGATTTCTGCACCTAGATAATGTTTAGTCTCCTTCGTGATATCCTCCAGTCTTGCACAATTTACTGCTGGATATAATGAACTGAAGGAATCTCACAGTGAAGGTGTTGAAAATGGAGCTCAGTGTTTTCCCTAATTCCATTCTCTTCCAGATTTTCCTTTTTTTTTTTTTTTTTTTGGATAAGGGCACCACCATTCCTTCCAAACTTTCATGTCCATAAAACTGGATCTATTAACAATCTGTTTTTTTTTTTATTTTAATTTTTTATTAAAGCTTCTTATTTGTATAAGGTATGTATGGGTAGTTCCTCAGCTTTGATGTTTTCAAAGCTTTCCATTACATATTTTACCCCCAGTTCCCTCCCCTCCCCTAGATGGCAGGAAGTCCACTACATGTTAACAATCTGTTTTTAACAATAGTTTCAATAGACGCTGTCATAATGAATGCTTATTTTACAATGTGTATAGTAAAAAAAAAAAAAAAACAACTTTCAAAATGCAGAGATCTAATGGAAGAAATCAAAATCACATGGGAATAGGATTAGCTAACTCTTCCTGTCCCTGTTGTGTAGATGGTGGGGATTGTCTTGTTCTCAGAGTTTACTAATGACCTTATATCTGGATACTTTTATTTAGTTACAAAAAAGCAGTTCACCTGCACAGTAGTTTACACAGAATATTAAATGTAGGAGGATAGTGTCTTGACTAAGAATCTTTCCCTCCTCCTCTAGTAACTACACTTGAGCATGATCAGAAAGACTTTCAATAACCCTCTCAGATTCACTGTGTGTGTGTGTGTGTGTGTGTGTGTGTGTGTGTGTGTGTGTGTGTGTGTGTACACTCGAGCATAGTCAGTACTCGAGGGATACCATTGGTGGGGAGAAACCTTGGCTCCTGAGAGAGAACTTTTCCTGTAAACTTCTAGAAGTAGATATGGTGATGTGGGGAAGGCTAGCTCTACTTGGAACCTTGTCAGGAGAATCAGCTTTTCTCAGTGAATTGGGACATCTGGAGTGGTCCTTTATGTTCTCTTACCAGAAGATGGCAAGATATAGTGATAGGGTGTGCCATTTTCTGGAACTTTTTAAGTGCAAATTATACTGATCCCTAATGAAGGCAAAGGATCAATGTGTATAAAATGGACTGAAGATAAGAGCGCTTAGAAAAAAAAAATTAAACCTTACTGTTTTTAAACAATGAAAATCAACCATGTCTTCCTCCTTGAACTCACTCAACCTCCTTTAAGAAGGAAACAAAATCCCTAACAAATGTGTATGTAGTCAAACAAAACAAGTTACTGTATTTGTCATGTCAAAACATGTTAACATTTTAACATGTATTAGACTACCTGCCATCTAGGGGAAGGGTGTGGGAGGAAGGAGAGGAAAATTTAGAACAGAAGGTTTTGCAAGGGTCATTGTTGAAAAATTACCCATGCATATGTTTTGTATATATATTAAAAAAAAAAAACTTTAATCAATTTTTTAAAAAAAGAAGAAAAAATATTTTTTAACAAAGTGTCTTTTCCAATTTTCAGATGATGAAATTAAAACCATCTCTAGTCATATGAAAAGTTGCTCCAAATCACTATTGATCAGAGAAATGCAAATTAAGACAACTCTGAGGTACCACTACACACCTGTCAGATTGGCTAAAATGACAGGAAAAGATAACGATGAATGTTGGAGGGGATGTGGGAAAACTGGGACACTAATAGATTGTTGGTGGAACTGTGAACGGATCCAACCATTCTGGAAAGCAATTTGGAGCTATGCTCAAAAAGTTGTCAAACTGTGCATACCCTTTGACCCAGCAGTGTTTCTACTGGGCCTATATCCCAAAGAGATCTTAGAGGAGGGAAAGGGACCCACCTGTGCAAGAATGTTTGTGGCAGCCCTTTTTGTAGTGGCTAGAAACTGGAAACTGAAGGGATGCCCATCAATTGGAGAGTGGCTGAATAAATTATGGTATATGAATGTTATGGAATATTATTGCTCTGTAAGAAACGACCAGCAGGACGATTTCAGAAAGGCCTGGAGGGACTTGCATGAACTGATGCTGAGTGAAACGAGCAGAACCAGGAGATCATCATACACAGCAACAACAGTATTACATGATGATCAATTCTGATGGTCATGGCTCTCTGCAACAAAGAATTGTCTCAAACCAGTTCCAATTGTTCACTGAAGAAAACCATATACACCCAGAGAGAGGGATATGAAATATGGACCACAACGTAACATTTTCATGATCTCTATTGACATTTGCTTGCATTGTGTTGCCTTTCTCTGATTCTTTTTTTTTTTTCTTGTAGATAGGATTTTTCTTGCATAACTTCTCAAGCATTTCAACATTATTAACATGTAGTGGACTTCCTGCCATCTAGGGGAAGGGAGAGGACTGGGGGTAAAATTTGTAATGGAAAGCTTTGTAAAGATCAGTGTTGGGAAACTACCCATATACATGTTATACAAATAAAAAGCTAAAAAAAAAGTGTCTTTTCTGAGCTCTTTATCCTTTAGTGAGGAGGTGGGGGTAGCATGTTTCATCATGAGTTCTTTGGAATCATGCTTGGTCATTAATTGATCAGAGTTCCTAAATCTTTTAAAACTGTTTGTTTTTACAGTATTATTGTTATTATATAAATAGTTTTCCTGGTTCTGCTCACTTTACTCTTCAGCTGATACAAAACTTCTCACATTTCTCTGAAACTATCTCCTTTATCATTTCTTATAGTACATATTTCATCACATTTACGCCATAATTCTCACTTGATGGGTGCCCCCTCAGTTTCCATTTCTTTTACTGCACAAAGAAACTCTACAAATATTTTTGTAACTTCTCAAGATTTTGTTTTGCTTAGGACTAATCTCTTTCTATTCTTTCTTCCCCATTTTCTTTGATGTTTTCCTGTTTGATCAACTGTATTTGTGTATGAAATTGTGTGTATTTCCCCTTTTTTGACCAGTTTAAGTGAGAGTTAAGTTCAAATGTCAACTGTTTCCCCCTTCCCTTCTAACTTGTTTCTCTATATTTCCATTTTCATACTCTGATTATATGATATAATTTTCTTTAACTTTCCCATTTTCCCCATCCTTCTCTCTCCCCTTTCTCTTTTTCTTTTAAAATCATCAAGACATAAAAGAAACATTTCCAGGCCTTCAGATTAATTATACTTCCGCTGTGACCCCCACCTCCATAACCAGTGCTGACAGGATTCTAAGGGGGGAGCACATGGATCAGCTCTCTACATTAAAATGTAAATTAATTTATTCTCTCTTTTTTTTGGCACCTTTGTTATGTTTGCCTTTTTATGATATTATTGATTTGTGTGTTTGTACTTCCCAGTTTCTATGTCATTCTGGGCTTTAAACTCTTTGCTCATTTATAGTTGTTGCTCATTTCTTCAGTTACTCTTATGATCCCATAGATCATTCATGCCGGGTCCTTCTGTGTTCTACTCTCTTTTGAAGTCTTAAATTCATAATCATTTGCTTTGATGACATTATATCTCTCCATCTCATTTTCTTTTATTTCTCTGTGCTTTTGGCTTTAGTTTTTCTTAACAGGATCTTTTCCAGTGAGGCCCTTCTTTTTATATGTGGCTGAGTATTTAAGCGTCTGTATCTCTTCATCCAATGAGTACTCTTGATTTAATTTCTGTAAGTATTGATTGATTTAATTTGTCCAAGGGATTTGCAGAAGTTTTATTTAGCACTACATTTTTGAAAGCATTGATTCTATAGCACTCAGCTTTCCTTATAGTCTCTGTATAAGTTCCATAAATGGAACAATTGAAGAAAAGGAGAATGTTTACTTAGGAAAACAAGAGCTTTGGAACTTGAAGGTGGGGTCGGGGGTGAAGGATTGATAACTGTCTTCTAGTATAAAAAAAGTTGTAATGATTGGGGGGGGGACCCTTGAAGAAAGAAAAAGGAACAGTGGGTAGAAATTGCAGAGACCAATTTCATTTTGATGTTAGGTAAATATTTCTAACAATTAGAGATGTTCCAAAAGGAAAAGGGAGAATAATAGCTTTCCTTCACTTTGAGGTCTTTTAGCAAAGATTGGTTGGCTATTGGTTTGAACTGTGTCCTTGGGATTTTCTGTTCATTCAGGTGGTATGGGTTATACTAGACGACCTCAAAAGTTCTTTCCAAATTTGAGAGACTGTGATGAACTAATAGCAGTCAGGTCCTCGTCTCTAAATCCTATAAATCTGACCTTCTTTGGTATCTTAAACATTAACAGGAGTTTCACAAGATCTTAGAGGTACAGTGAGCCTTATAACTAAGCTTCACAGAGATGAAGTGACAGGTTTATTAAGCCATATGCTAGTTTGTGATAATTAAGGAATAGAATGTGGATTGATTATAGCAGCTGAATTATATTTTTAGGTACTAGTGATGAGAAGTCAGAATAGTTAGCAATTGCTATTCTCTTCCTCTCCAGGCACAAGAGAGTCAAATCAGTGTCTGTCTTCTCTGAATGTACTTTAACAGAAGGCAGGTGCACTTTTCCATCCTCAATGCCTGGCAGGTATCTTGGAACCTGTGCCCTGCTGCTGTGATGGAACAGTGTTTGGGCAAAATTGTTATTTCTTTGGCTCTTGAGGAATAGAAAGGAGTAAGGTTCTTGAAATGTCTCCCTCAGGAGATCTAGCTTGTTTTTGGTTTTGGTTTTAAAATGGCACTCAAGTGAAACAGAGTTCAGCTTTCTCCTCTGCTTCATTGTGGCATTGATTCTGGGTTGGAAAAGATAGAGGCACAGTGTGTTTTTGTGTCAAATTGATCTGCAGAGACTTTATAGAATGTCCCAAGAGCAAATGTTTTCAGTGAGATTCTTGCCCTTTTGGAGGTAGTGATTTTTAGACAACTGCCCTTTAGGACATACAACACATGGTTGGGAGGAGGTCTGTTTCAGAGTAGTAGAGTAAGTTGGAGCAGAGTTTAACATATTGGGTAGTGACATTTGCTAAACAGAAGACTGGGGTTTCTGTTACTTCTAGGGGGAAAAATATAAATTGAAAAGGCTTGTTCTTTCTCTCTAACCCATGGCACATATACATAATTCTAAGAGATGACAAAATCCTTAGATATTATGCTATTTATTTCCCTGATATGGAAATGAAAGTGTTTGCAGATTCCTTTGGATCCTGTACCTTTAATATTATTACCAAATGACAAAATTGGGAATTAGAGAGGACCTCAGAGCAATTCAATACAACCTATATACAGAGTAATCTCCCACCTGTGACAGCATGGTTGTGTTGAAGGAGACCACCACTACCCAAGGCATTCTAGGCCACATGGAGACAGTTTGCATGATCAGGACATCCTTGCTGGCATCAAATCCATATTGATGTTTCTGTAATCTGCACCTGGTACTTTTCATTCTGCCTCTGAAGACCTACAGAACAAATTCAGTTCCTCTTCCTGGACAGTCCTTCAAAAACATGTCATCTTCCATGTAGTGATCTACATGAATGCAGCTCTCCTGTAGGCGCTTAGTATGCACAGTTCTTTTGATTGGGCCTAATATGACAGGAATTAAGACCCTTCATTATCATTTTTGCTCACCTTGATGCCTTCCCACTAATCAATATCCTTTGTTTCATGTTCAAGATATCCATAACCAAGCTCCAGGCCTCCAGCTGAGGCAGAACAGAGGAGGAGCTTCCTGTTCTTGGTACCTGTATTTTTCTGTTGCTTCATCTCATGGCTGACTCATTGAACTTGGAGTCCACTCAGACCCCCAGATCTTTTTCACAATAGCTGCTATCCATTCAGATCTTCCCCATATTACAGTTGTAGCATTGATTTGTTGAACCCAAATAGTAGACTTGTTAATAATGTTAGCTTCAGTATCAACTTATCCTAGTTATACACATTCTTAGTAACAAAAGAAAAATTTTGAACTCGGGCATTTGATGTGATTCAGCTAAATAATTCAAAGAACTTCTCTAAAGTTGTTTTTTAAAAAAGTTATTTTTAATTAAAATTCTCTCCCCCTCCCCTTTTTTTTACCCCTCTCTCACCCACTGAAAAGTTAAGAAATCAGAAAACATTTCTGCATTAGCTATATGTAGAGAGAGAGAAATGTGAAAAAAAAAAATATATATATATATATATATATACACACATAGACACACATACACACACACACACACACACACTTCATTTGGCAATCTGAATCTCCATTAGTTCCTCATTTGGAATGGATGGTAGCTTTTTTTTTTTTTATCATGAACCTTTGGAATTATAGTGAATCATTGAATTGATCAGAGTTACTAGTAAGTCTTTCACAGCTTATTACAATATAGCTCTTACTATATATTCATTGTTCTTTTAGTAATGCTCACTTCATTTTGTATCTGTTCGTAGAGATCTTCCTGTTTTTTTTTCTGAGAGCATCCTGCTCATCATTTATTTTCTCTCCCTCCCTTCCTCCCTCCTTCTTTCCTTAATAATAGCTTTTTATTTTCTAAATATATGCAAAGATCATTTTCAGCATTCACTCTTATAAAATCTTGTTCCAAATTTTTTCTCCCTCCCTTCCCCCACCAGACAGCAAATAATCCAATATATGTTAAATATGTGCAGTTCTTCATTTGGACTTCTGTCCATATTTCTACAATTATCATGCACAAGAAAAATCAGATTAAAAAAGAATAAAAATTAGAAAGAAAACAAAAAACAAGCAAACAACAACAACAAAGATGAAAAAACTGTTGTGATCTATATCCACACTCCTCTTTCTGAATGCAGATGACTCTCTATCACAAGTCTATTGGAATTGGCCTGAATCACTTCATTGGTGAAAAGCTCCTCAGCATTTCTTATGGCACAATTTTCTGTCACAATTATATATCACAAGTTGTTCAGCCATTCCCCAAAAGATGTGCCCCCTCTCCTCAATTTTTAGTTCTTTGTCACCATAAAAGAGCTAGGTAATAAAACTATTTTTGTATATATGGGTCGTTTTCCTTTTTCTTTGCTTCCCTTTGTCATATAGACTTAGTAACATAACCTCGAGTTCTTAATTATGTGTTAAGTTTGCTTATATTTCCTGTCTGGAGGCTACTGCTATGAAGGAATGCTACTACACTTTGGCAGGAAGTTAGTTGGTATGTTCTCTCTGCCTGTATTGGCTTTTGGGCTCTCATGGGGGATGCCAGCCAAAGTTATGCCAATGGGTTTCACATCACATATGGAAGGCTTACTTTTCTAGCTCAATATCCCTCTTATTTAGATAAAAGAAAAGATGTTTAACATGAGTAGTCATGTAGTGAAAGACTTAACAATACTTAGGGAGCTCATAATTGTGTTGAGGCATATCTCTACATTCGTTGAACCTTGTAAAGTTAAGGAAAGCAGCTGTTTTTCACCAAATTGTTGACATTTGATAATCTTTGAAGGTTTTTCTCTGCATGCCTTTAGAGGGGAGGTGGTGTTGATGAAAAAAACAAAAAAAAATTAGGAATAATCCTGGCTCAGTGGTTCTTGGAACGTAGGAGTAGACCAAAATTTTGTCCCCTTAGTTAATTTTCTGCTTTGTTTAAATCTGTTGTGTGAAATTATGGTAGAAATGATAAATTCTATTTCTCATCCAAAAGACATCCATGATCATCTTGATTTTACTGACCATATTGTCTCTACTAAGAAAGGAAGTGTGAAATAATAAATAGGGTGTGAAATTTGGAATCAACAAGACTTGGGCCTAGATTTGATCTTAGATACTTGCTAATTGTATGACCCTGGGCAAGACATGTACATTCTAAATTTGTTTCCTTGTCTGTAAAATTAGGGGGAAAGTTATCTGTCAGTGGAGCTGTGGTCAAAAGCAAGTGAATGTAAGTGAAGTGCTTGACTAATCTTGAAATGTGAGTTATTCTTATTCTTACTACTGTTAGTATTTTGTCTTCATTTTTCTTCTTTGTAATTGACCTGTGTACTTCCTAACTTCTTTTCATACAGAAAAAGAATTGTTGCTTATTGAGGAATAAAAGGGTAAATCTGGATTTTACTTAATTTGTGTTGAGCTTCCTCATCTAATGGTTTCCCATGGTTGTGTGTGAGTTGCAGGCTCTTATCATTCTTTATAGTAATTGAATTTCTATATATAAAACATTTTTAAAGGAAAGAATATTTGAGAAGGCAACCCCCTTTTTGCAGCTAGGCTGCAGGGGGCTTGAGTAGCATCTAGTTCATTCTCTGTTAAACTTCTTGGATACAGGCCAGCATGTTATATCAAGTTCCATGTGCAAGCCGTGAACCACTAAAAAGCTTGGTCTACGTTATGGCTGTCTGTGGTGGGAGGGGGGTAGGGGGGATGTTTGGAAATTGAACGCTACAGAAGCAGCAGCTTCAACAGAGGTAATAAAAAAGCTAGAGCAGGCTCCCAGAGAGCAGATTTCACAGCATGAGTCAGGCTAGACAGTGCAGGCTGTCCGGCTTGTAGAGGTGAAAGACCCAAGGTGGGCATAATAGCATCTCTTGCCTTGGTGTTTGCCATGGCAAGTCACATGATGTTCCTGTACCATAAGTTGCCAACTTAGCTTTACTCCAGAGAGAAATCTTTGCTGCAGTATTTATAAAACAGAGAAAGGAGAGAAGATTGTGCAATGTACGTGTTTGCCTACACCATGCCGAGGAGACACTTAACAGTCCATAATGTGTGTCCCCCCGAGGTAAGAGACTGTTTCTGCTTTCCCTGCACAGTTCTGCTGCAGCACGGAGCTGATCCAAACATTCGCAACACTGATGGGAAATCGGCCTTGGACCTGGCAGACCCTTCTGCAAAAGCTGTCCTCACAGGTAAGAGGTTTTAGAACTGCCAGAGGGGCTCTTTGGGGTGGGGGAAGGTTGCTGGTTCTTTGCATCTTTTTGATTGGATTTCATTTTCTTTCACTGATAAAACTGAACAAAGATCCTTATCCATTGTCTAGTTTTTTATTATAATTTTGAAGGGTTACTAGTCATTAATTGCTGTGCTGTTGCAGGCACAAATTGCTTCTTCCACTTATTTCTGAGCATTATGGCATTGGGCAACAATGTCATTCGTTACTCACTGCGTTGCCTTCTATGTTTTGGATTCCCATCTGGCTGCCCCTCTTCCTCCTTGATTATTTTTAAGACCTTCACCATTGAACTAGCAAGGACATTTGTATTAGTAGAAAAGTACTTTTGATGGGAAAACAACCTGCTGCCTAGAGTGATTAAAGTTAAAAAAAAAAAAATGTTATTCACCCAGGGTTCTCTCCCCCTTTCCCCACCCCTCCCCCCACTCATTTATCTATATCTCTTCTGTACTCTTTATCATTGTCTCTAAACTCTTATTGTAATTCAGGCAGGAGATTATCTTTTGTGCTCTGAGTTAACAAAAATAATGATTTAAATAGCAATAAGAGAAATGGTTAACTAGAGAAGAAAATATGGCTTGAGTTGAATTTGATAATCAAATATGTCAGAAAATGAAGCTGTGAGACATTTGAACCTGAGCAGTTGTTTTCCTTCCCAAACTGCTGCATTGGCTCAGTTTTTGTTTTTATTCTTAGCTTCAGTCTTTTGCCTTTGCCCTCTTCCACTTGTAGCAGACCTTTTACTTTGGCTCTTGTGCCAATGCAGTGCTTTCCCATATTGTTTTATTTAGATAGCATGAAACAAAACAATTTAAATTCCTTTTCAAATTATCCCTTTGGAAGAAAATGTTTGTTTTGAAAAGTTGAGCATGTGCTATGTGTCCTTAACAGAAAAGCTCAGCTGACTGGTACAAGTCTATGTTCAGAGCTCTGAAAATGCATGAGTTGGATGCATTGTATCAAAGTCTAGTCTCCTAGTGGGATAAAATTAATATAATCTCTTGTCAATTAGAGCAGTATCATTTTTTTCAACTAACTAAAGTCTGGATTATAAAGGTGTTGAATCCATTTTTATGCACACTTGAAAATAAGGCTGCTTAATTTAATAAGATGAACATAATTTGAATAGAAATGTAAAATTTTAAATAGTGAGATTTAAAAACATTTTACCTTAGTCCTCCATTAGGTATTGACCTTAAAGAAATCCTGGAATTTTTGATTATTGTTTTGCAAAGGGAGAACAGTATTCCACAGCTATAAAGACTTGCTCTCAATATTGATCCTGACTTTCTGCTTTCTTAGACTCAAGTAAGTATCTACATTCTGGCCATTTCTTAGGTCTTAACTTCCACACCCTATTCTCCTTCATCTCCCTTCTCTTTCCTTTTCTCACCACATGAAATTAAGTTATTCTGGTTTATAACAGGTCTTTGGAGTTATGCTTGTTTTCACTGAACTTTAATGCCTTTTTCTTTCTGATTCCTACTTATGTTATTTTCATGGGGAGAGTAGGGTTGTTGGTAAAGCTAAGAATGTACTCTGGTCAGACTATCTCCCAGAGAAGGGCTGCTTATCAAAGACTGAAGTCATGTTTCTGAAACTTGTATTACAAAAACAGAGGTGTCAGACATGCAGGCACAGCCCACAACACCTTCCAGTATAGCCTAAACCAGATAATAATGTAATTGGGAAATATTTAACAAAATAAATAAAAATATGATCAAAATATTAACATGACATTTAAAAATTTAAATCAAAATTATCCATAAGGATTCTTACTGATAAATTATTGGAGGTTTGGCACCAATATGAAAAAAAAATTATTTTTAGTATGATAGTAATGCTTAGTCTACATTGCTCATGTTGTACAATTTGACTTTTTGGAAATTGGTAGTCTTTTTTTTTTTTTTTCTTTTTTTTCTTTTAGGCCAATGGAAGGTACCTCATAGAATAGGTTATAGGATGAGAGAAATTACATGTACAAAGAAAGTTTGTTATAATCATAAGCATAGTAATAATGAGCTGTGTGTAGTCCCATGGACTTGTGTATAAATAAATCCAAAATTCTTTGGAATATATAGTTTCTCTTATCACTCCATCTTTTTCTTTGGAAAATAGCAATTTTTCCTCTTTATTCTACATCATTACATAAGTAAAATTGCTAAGACTAAACTAGAAACACGTAGATATGAATTTTCCATCCTATGACTAGTATGATTTGGTTTAGGTTTACTTTAGTTTATTATCTTTAATGTTTTATGATCTTCTTTGATGTAAATCACAGTTCTGGTATTTCTGATTTACAGAGCCAATTTACATTTTAACCTTATCCCTAACCCTCCACTGGAAGATTACTCAGATGTTTTAATGCTTCAGTTAAGTCAGCTAGGTGGCCCATTGGATAAGGCTCTGGGCCTGGAGTCAAAAAGACCTGAATTCAACAAGGCCCTTACCCTCTATTTGTCTCAGTTTCCTCAACTATAAAATGGGGATGATATTATCACCTATCTCTAAGAGTAGAACTCTTCTCTCATGGCCAGCTGGCATTTATTAAGTGCCTGCTATGTATCAGGCACTATGCTAATCTTTGGAGATACATAGAAAGATAAAGTTCCTATTCTTAAGGAAATTCACATTCTAATGGGGGAATATAACATGCAAACAACTATATACAAATAAGATATTTATGGTAAATTAGGTAATCTTAAGGGGAAAGAAAGCATTATAGGGGGATCTGGAAAGGCTTCATATAGAAGGTAGAATTTTAACTGAGACTAAAGGGAAAGAAAGTATCCCTAGGAATGGAGAAATTTCCCAGAGTCAGATAATATATTGTTTTATATAAGGAAAAGCAGATTGTATATGGAAAAGAGTATAAGGTCTAAGAAGACCAGAGAGTTAGAAGAGGGTATAGTTATGAAGGGCTTTACAAATAAAGAAGATTTATATTTCATCATGGAGATAATAACAGGGAGCTATTGGAATTTATTCAATAGGGTGGTTGATCTTTTTGATAGCTGAGTGGAAGATGAACCAGAAATAACAATAATTTTACTGTTTTAGAAGGATTCTGAATAAAGCATTTATGAAGTCTACATAACAGAAAAGTATTGCTCTGTTGCTATATAACATCCTTAGCTCTTAAACAAAAATTAATATTTAAATGGGACCTCGGTGAAAAAAAAAATCTTCCTATGACAAAGTCTAGAGATGGTAAAAGACTTCAGAGGGACTCTCAGAATGCAAAAGTTCGTCCATCACTTGCTCATAAATTTTTGTCCATTGCAACCCATGAAATAGAGACATAAGCCATATGGTCCCCAATCCTGCATGGCTCTTTTGTGCTTCTGCATTATATATGAGGCTAGAGATTGTGAAGAATCATTGTTTTGAAACTGTCTGAATCTTTAATTGTTGTTCTTCATGGAAAATTTGTATCCAATGAAATAAATGAAAGTTTCAGCTTAATTGAAGGCAGATGGAAATAAAGAAGTTGATGAAGTTGTTTCTATGATTTATGCAAAGGCACCAAAAGATGCCAGTTCATGGGATGCTTACTAGTCTTATACTTAGTATGAAGTTGATACTTGATAAATGTTCATTGGAATTGGACTGAATAGCACAGGACAAACTCAGCAGATGAAAAAAGCCTTCAGGGATCCAAAGTAGTATAGACCTTTTACTGGATAGCCCTTAGAAGTAGTCCTTCTGTCCTTATCTCTAGGAAATATACTATTGTTGAAAATGAATAAGTTCCAAATTTAGGAGGAGGAAGTAAGTGGCCAACATTGGCACAATCTCACAAATGCATACTTTTAATGATGCCAAAAGCCAATTTTAGAAAACACCCTTCTTCTGGTGATCGTATATGGCTGTGCAATATGGAATGCTACAACCTCCAAAGAATCAAAACTGTGGGTCACATAAAGAGCAAGTTGTGCCATTTGCTATCTATGGGGCAAACACACAAGCCTAACTGAAGCAGTGAGGAGTCCTGAGGGAGAAATAGGGAGCTAGATGAACCAGGAGAAACTAGACCTTGAGCCCAAGAACTTGGGGTATAGCAGTACCCCCTGACCACTGGCTTGCTACCATCATAGAGGAAAGCAAATCCTCTGAAGAAAGGGCCTGTTAATCCTCCTCACCCCCAGCACCAACCACAGGCAGATATTCCCATGTGCCCAAGGAAGAGCAGGACCCTGAAGGCCCCTAACTCAATTTGCAGCTCAGTTCATATAATTTCTGACCATCATATTAGCAAGCAACCCCTGTTAGGGTTATCAAGGTCATTTTGGGACCTTCTTCAGTAGGAGCAATATATTCTCTTTTTTCTGCATGCATGTTAGTCTAAAATTTTCCTTAAAGGTATTGAAACTTTTCTTGAGACTTAATTTGCTCAGGAAAATAACGTTTTGGGCTTTTGGCATCACTTTCTGGTTTCCTGAATACAAAATAATCGTGTAGCTCTAGGGATTTTCTGGTCTTTGGCTGGTAGACCATTATGGGTAACTTATAATCAAGGAAACTTTGCTCAAGTGAATTATCTTAGGGTATTAGTGATGCATACCTTTTCATATCCTTTGTTGAATAGCCTTTAATTTTGTGCCATGGCGGAGTAAATTTCTTTTTTTTTTTGTTTTTCATTTCATTTCATTCGAACCTTGAATATAAACTACCAAAGAACTGACCTGAGTCTTGCCCAGCCAGTTGCACCTGTAGCTTTGATTCTCTGAAGATTTTATAGTGCATTATTCAGAGCCCACATAGAATCATCAGAACCAGTGGTATTTTTTTTAATGGCTTTATGTTGCAAGGAGAAGCTAAAAAGGGCATAGATAAAATGCATAAAGCTCCAGAATGTGGAGTATTTATATTGCTATGGAAAGGTGATCCTTAGTTGTGAGAGATTTTATAGAGAAAAATAGTAGGAAGAAAATCAGGAATTATTCTTATGCCCTCAGATAGCCAAAAACTAGGTCCTAGAATATGAATAATAGACAGATTAACTTTGAATTTCAGTTGGTGGTCACTAATATTATTATTGAAACTAGATAAGAAAGGACATATGCTTGAAAACAGTGGCAGAGTAAACTTTGTTCAAAAGAGACAAATCTAAGAGAAATAGGAGAGTAAACAGTCCTGAATGCATTGATCCATAGGATAATGTCTGAAGAAGGGGGTGGTAATGGGGTGGAGAAAGAGGAGATAGTGATATGAGCATGGGAGAAGCTCAAGTGTCTTTGTATCTAAATCTCAATATTTATATGTTGGGGCAACTAGATGGTGTTGGAGTACCTGGCCTGGAATCAGAAAGATAAAGCCTTCCTGAATTCACCTTTGGGCAAATCACTTACCCTTATTTCCCTCAATTTCCTAACATCCAAAATGAGCTAGATAAGGAAATGGTAAGTCACACACACAAGAAAACCCCAAAAGGGGTCAGAAAAAAATCAGACATAATTGAAACGACTGGACAAAATTTTTATTTAGCTGTGTATACAGATATTGAGATAGAAAGACAGCTTGAATGCACTCATTTTCCTATTTAAAAAGGAAAATAGTACTGAAGGTTGGAAATGCTATTCATAATAAATTTAAAGATAAAGAAGATATCTAAGCATTTTGTCAATCATATTTAAATTATAATCATATGTTGCAGGATGAATCTATTAAATTCTGGGATTAAAAAAAAGGTGAACCAGAGATTGCGTAGTATCTTGCTTTAACTGCCCTTTTATAAGAGCAACATAAATCATAAGCAAATTTGCCAATTGATTTTTTAAAAAAAGCTTTTTTTATTTTTCAAAATACATGCAAAGATAATTTTCAACATTCACCTTTACAAAACCTTGTGTTCCAATTTTTTTTTCCTTTTCTCCCTTCCCCCTAAACAGCAAGTAATTCAGGATAGGTTAAATGTGTGCAATTCTTCAAATATTTATCATGCTACACAAGAAAAGTCAGATCAAAAGGGGGAAAAATGAGAAAGGAAAAACAAGCAAATAAAAAAGGTGGAAAATACCATATTCATTGTGCCCCACATTCAGTCCCCATATTCCTCTCTTTGGATACAGAGAGCTCTCTCCCTCACAAAATTATTGGAATTGACCTAAATCACTTCATTATTGAAAAGAGCCAAATCCATTATAGTTGATCATCACATAATCTTGTTGCTGCTTACAATATTCTCTTGGTTCCACTCATTTCACTTAGCATCAGTTCATGTAAAAATTCAGGCCTTTCTGAAATCATCCTACTGATAAGTTCTTTTAGAACAATAATATTCCATAACATTCATATACCATAACTTACTCAGCCATTCCCTAACTAATGGGCATCCACTCAGTTTCCAGTTCCTTGTCAGTACAAAAAATTGCCAGTTGATTCTTGGCAATGTGCAAATCATCTCAATGAGAGATATGAACAGATTTTGATATCTGCTTTGAAAGTCTGTAGTTATGACATTTACTTTTCCATCAATTATACAGGCTTACATCAAACTAAGGAAATTTTGGTGATTCATTATAAAACTTTCTGTGAAACACAGTTGACAGAAAGACAGTTGAAGAAAAAACCCATAATTGTCAGTTATACTGAAATTACAAAAAGAAATAGCTTCATGGTATCCAGAATTTTTTTTCTAGTAAATTTATCTACTAATATAATAATATAATGCACATTGCTTTACGAATCACGTTGGGAAAGAAAAATCAGAGCAAAAGGGAAAAACTATAGGACAGATTAAAAAAAAAACAGAAAAAAGAAGTGAATATAGCATGTGTTGATTTACATTCAATCTCCTTAGTTCTTTTTCTGGAGTCTATTGGAATTGCTTTGGATCACTGAACCACTGAGAAGAACCAAAGTCGTTCGTAGTTGATCATCACACATTCTTCCTGTTATTATGTACAATGTATTTTTGGTTCAGCTTGTTTTGCTCAGCATCAGTTCATGTAAATCCCTCCCTCCCTCCCTCCTTCCCTTCCTCCCTTCCTCCCTCCCTTCCTCCCTTCCTCCCTTCCTCCCTTCCTCCCTTCCTCCCTTCCTTCCTTCCTTCCTTCTTTTCTTCCTCCCTCCCTCCCTCCCTCCCTTTCTCCCTTCCTCCCTCCCTTCCTCCCTTCCTCCCTCCCTTTCTCTCTTTCTCTCTTTCTTTACTTTTTGCTAAGGCAATTGAGGTTAAGTGACTTGCCCAGGGTCACACAGCTAGGGAATATTAAGTGTCTGACACCAGATTTGAACTCAGGTCCTCCTGACTTCAGGGTTAGTGCTCTATCCACTTCGCCACCTAGCTGCCCCCAGGCCTTTCTAAAATCAGCTTGTTCATCATTTTTTATGCAACAATAATATTCCATTACCTTCATATACCACTTATTCAGCCATTCCCCCATTGATGGGCATCTACTCCTTTTCCAATTCTTTGCTACCACAAAAAGAGCAGCTAAAAATATTTTTGCACATGGGGTCTCTTTCCTTCCTTTATGATTTCCTTGGGATATTGACTCAGCAATGACACTTTTGGATAAAAGGGTATGCACAGTTTGATAGCCTTTTGGGCATAAGTTCCAGATTGCTTTCCAGAATGGTTGGATCATTTCCCAACTCCACTATCAATATAATTAGATAATTTATTAGTCTTACTGTATTATGTTGATTCATATCAGTAAATACAGGAGCTTTTCAATTTCCCCAAGCCAGTTCAGTTTCCTCTCTTTCTTAGGCCTAACTCATTAGCCATCTGCCCAACCTGTGCAACCTTTTCCTAGGTACACAGAGTATTGGATAAGTTTAGATATTTCCATTTCTCAGCCTTACCTCCATAGTTCTGTCCATTTCCAATTATAGTCATTATGTATGTATTATGTAAGTCTGACTTTGCTGACTTAACTCTACATCAGTTCCTGTACAGTTTTTTCATGCTTCTCTGGATTTATCACGGCTAACCTTTCTTATAGTTCATCAATAATTCCATACATTCATGAATCATAGTTTGTCCATTTTTCAATTGTTACATCTCCACTTTATTTCCAATCTTTTGCTGCCATGTAAAGTACTGCTATAAATATTTTAACGTGCATGGAGATTTTTTTAAAAAAAATTTATTCTTGCTGTCCATTTCCCATTTTTTTATTCTCAATAACTTCATTAACTGAGAGTTGATTCTTAATTGTGAGCCTTATCTTTTTCTCATTATGATTTTTTTTCCCTTCTTTGTCAATTCTTATCTTATCTCTAATCATTTGATGGACTAGATTGCTGGTTTGAAAATAACTTCCAGGCTTATAACTTCCACTAACCTTTCACTTTCTCTTAAAAAGTTATGTTACTTGGGACTTTAAAGAAAATGTTCATGATATAGAGATGTTGAGGCTTTTGTGTCTCTGAGGCTTTTGCCTCTCCCATTTCTTTATGCTAAACCAGATTTTCTTACATATTTTTGCCCAATGTCATCTTTTCCCACTTTTGTATTAAAGTTAACATATATCATAGTATATGTAGATTTCATTTATGGGGGCTTATTAAATTACTTGTGGAATTTATCTACCATTTCATCTTTAACAACTGATATTGATTGGTACAGATTTATGCATACTTGTAAATCCTTATATATGCATGTGTATATATACATGTGCATATGTATCTATACACATGTGTTTGTGTTAGTTGATTCTTCCTCTCTGCAAGAGATAGTTCTCACATTATCGGGATAAGTAGCAAAAGACAGAAGATAATGGCCTTGACTTATTATTAGTTACATGTCTGTCTTAGATAAATATATATTTTTTTCATCCACTTTGTTTTTCCATTATAAATGATTTCTAATATATCTTAATACAAAGCATTTTAATTTGTGGACTTATTTATAAATATTGTCTTATATTTTACCTTTCTTTGGAATTTTTAATTGTACATTTATTCATTTTTGTTAAGCATTTCCCCATTCATTTTTATTTTATTTTAGTGAGTCAGTTGGGGTTAAGTGACTTGCCCAGGTCATGCAGTTAGGAAGTGTTAAATATTGGAGGCTGAATTTGAACTCAGGTCCTCCTGACTTCAGGACCAATACTCTATCCACTGCAACATCTAATTGCCCCTCTTTGGTATTTTTAATCCCAAAATTTCATCAAAGCCTTTTCAAAGATATTGGTAAAACAGCCTAATATAACCAGTTGCTGGTTTTTCGGGGTTTTTTTGTTTTTTTTTTTTTTGTGAAAAAGGAGCCATTATATTATTGAGGATATTCAGCATGAGCTAAAATATAGAGTAAATGAATTATCCTTAATGTTCCATTATTATTCCTTTAAAAAGAAAAAGTAGTTTGCCTGTTCATTTATGAAGATTCAATCAAATTCAACATTGAAATTGCATTTAAGACAGCTCTTAGTGGCAGTTTTTTTTTTTTTTTCTGTACTTTGTATGTGTGTGTGTTTAACCTTGGAAAGCTTAACAGTGATATTATAAAGGTGATAATTGTGCCCTGTACATTTTGGAAAACAATGACAGTAGTTTATGTATTGAGATAGGAAACTTGTTTTTTAATAGTTCATTGGACAGATAATTTAGAGGAGGATAATTTGAGGAGAGATAATTTAAGAGTTATTGAAATATCTGAAACCCCTGATCAAAGAGATAGATACAAAGAGACCGACAAGACATACTTCAACAATTGTAAAGGAAAACTGCCCATGATCTTTAGGTTCAAAAGGTAAAATAGAAAATTGAAAGAATCTACCTATCACATTCTGAAACAGATCATGAAATGAAAACTCCCAGAAATGTTAAAGCAAAATTCCAGAGCTTCCAGATCAAGAAGGAAATATTATAAGCAACCAGGTAGAAACTATTTGGGTATTGTAGAAACACAGTCAAGATCACATAGGATTTAGAGGATTAGAGGTTGGAATATGGTATTCTGGAAGACAAAAGAGCGAGGATGACAACCAAGAATCATCTACCCAGCAAATCAAGTGCAGTCATTCAGGGAAAAATGGATATTTCATGAAAAATATTTATAGCAGCTCTTCTTGTGGTGGCAAAGAATTAGAAACTCATCAGTTGGGAAGTGACTGAATAAGTTTTGTATATGATTTTGATGGAATACTATTTTGTTATAAAAATGTGAGGGGGTTAATTTTTTTTTATTTGCAAAACATGTATGGGTAATTCTTCAACATTAACCCTTATAAAGCTTTCTGTTACACATTTTTCCCCCCTACTCCCCACCCCTCCCCTTGATGGCAGGAAATCCACTACATGTTAATTATGTTAAAATACTTGACAAATTGAATATATGTATACATACTTCCACACTTACCATTGTTGTATAAGAAAAATCGTATCTACAAGGAAAAAAAAACTCAGAGAAAGGAAACACAATGCAAGCAAACATTAATAGAGAGCATGAAAATGTTATGTTGTGATCCACATTTCATATCCCTCTCTCTGAGTGTATATGGCTTTTTTCACTCAACAATTTGAACTGGTTTGAAACATTTCATTGTTGAAGAGAGTCATGTCCATCAGAATTGATCATCATATAGTCTTGTTGCCGTGTATAATGTTCTCCTGGTTCTGCTCATTTCACTCAGCATCAGTTCATGCAAGTCTCTCCAGGCCTCTCTGAAATCGTCCTGCTGGTCGTTTCTTACAGAACAATAATATTCCATAACATTCATATACCATAATTTGTTCAGCCATTCTCCAGCTGATGGGCATCCATTCAGTTTCCAGTTTCTTGCCACTACAAAAAGGGCTGCCACAAACATTCTTGCACATGTTGGGTCCCTTTCCTTCCTTTAAGATCTCTTTGGGATATAGGCCCAGTAGAAACACTGCTGGGTCAAAGGGTATGCACAGTTTGATAACTTTTTGAGCATAGCTCCAAATTGCTCTCCAGAATGGCTGGATCTGTTCATAGTTCCACCAACAATGTATCAGTGTCCCAGTTTTCCCACATCCCCTCCAACATTCATCATTATCTTTTCCTGTCATTTTAGCCAATCTGACAGGTGTGTAGTGGTACCTCAGAGTTGTCTTAATTTGCATTTCTCTCATCAATAGTGATTTGGAGCACCTTTTCATATGATTAGAAATAGTTTTAATTTCATCATCTGAAAATTGTCTGTTCATATCCTTTGACCATTTATCAATTGGAGAATGGCTTGAATTCTTATAAATATGAGACAATTCTCTATATATTTTAGAAATGAGGCCTTTATCAGAATGATGGGATTAATTTTAAGAAAACTTGGGAAGGACCTATATGAACTGATGCAAAACAAAGTGAGCAGAACTAGATTATTGTACACAGCAATAGCAATATGATCAACTGTGAGAAGTGTAACAACTCAGATCAATACAACAATCTTAAGACAGTTCAGAAAAATTCATGATAAAAATTGTTATCCATTACCAGAGAGAGAATTGTAAACTCTTAGTGCAAATTGAATTGTAGTTTTCTCACTTTATTTTTCTTGATTTTGTAATGTCTTTTCTACAGTTGTCAAGAAATATAAACATAACCAAATAGGCTGATGTTATTCTTACTAATGTATAATAGCCACTTACTGGTAACAAAGTATACCTAAAGACTTATATGAGAGGAGAGGAGGTAGAATTCAGTAAATGATTAATAAGTGGCATTTTAGCAGTACAAGAAAATTTACTCTTCAAATCATTTCAAAGGCAAAAGAAGTGATACACAGAAAGTTATGATGACTTAGCCAAGGGTCATATCAACAGTAACTGCAGCCAGTATGGGAACTGAAGTCTTCTCATTAAATGTGTTGGAAAGATTCTCATCAAAATTAGTAGAATGGCATTCTAGCAGGAAATGAATAATTTTAATCTTTATTATTGTGGAATCAATCAGCTAGGTGGTGCAATGGATAGAGTGCCAGGGCTGGAGTCCAGAAGGTTCCAGTTTTCCTGTGTGATCCTGAGCAAGCCACTTAACTCTGACTCAGTTTTCTCATCTGTAAAATGAGCTGCAGAAGGAAAAGAAAAACTACCAGTATTTCTGTGAAGAAAATCCCAAATAAGGTCACAAAATATCGTGATCAAAAGGACAGAAAAAAACATCAACATGGAATTAAGGCATAGTTCTTTAAAACATACGCTAATATATTTAGGTGAGTGACTAAAAGTTCATTTTTTCTTTTTTTTTTTGTCTTCTGGAAACACTTGAACTTTTTTTTAAAATCAATATCTTTAATGAAAATTGATGCAAAAATTATAAATAAAATATTAGCAAGGAGATTACCACAGTATTTTTTTTTTTTTTTTTTTGCTTTTTGCTTTTTGCTGAGGCAATTGAGGTTAAGTGACTTGCCCAGGGTCACACAGCTAGGGAATGTTAAGTGTCTGAGACCAGATTTGAACCCAGGTCCTCCTGACTTCAGGGCTGGTGCTCTATCCACTGCGCCACCTAGCTGCCCCTTTTTTTTTCTTTTTGCTGAGGCAGTTGAGGATGAGTGACTTGCCCAGAGTCACACAGTTAGGAAATATTAAATGTCTGAGATCAAATTTGAACTCAGGTCTTCCTGACTTCAGGGCTGGTGCTCTATCCATTGCGCGGCCTAGCTGTCCCTACAGCAGTATTTTGTAATGATTACTCACTATGACCAAGTGGTATTTATTCCAGGAAAACAGAGCTGGTCCAATATTATCAATATTATGAAAACTATCAGCATAATATATCAGTAACGAAAACAACTTTTGCAATGATACAAATACAAATAAATTCATAAATCAACATTTTTATACATTACCCATAAAATACAGCAGGAAGACATAGAAATACCTTACAATCTATCTACCAAGCCAAATTCCAAAACAATGTGAACACAATTACAAAACACTTTTCATATCAGTAAAGACAGATGCAAACAACTGAATAAATAGCAATTATTCCTAATTAGGCTTCACCAGTATAACAAAAATGATCATTCTACCCAAGTTAATTTACCTATTTACTGCCATACCAATCAAATTACACACAAAAAAGTGTTTTATGGAGGTATAAAAATAATAATAAAGTTCACATATAAAAACAAAAGATTGATTATATCAAGGGGATCAATGAAAAAAAATTGTCAAGGAAGGCAGCCTAGTAGTATCAAATTTCAAACTATATTACAAAGTGCTAACCATCAGAACAATTTGATACTGTCTAAAATAAATAGCATGGTGGATCATCAGAACACATTAGGCATACAATACACAAATGTGACCATGGCGACTTAGTCTTCCTGATAAACCCAAAGATCCAAGTCCCTGAAATAAGAATTTGACAATGGGAAAAAGCAAAAGCAGTCTGGCAGAAACTAGACATAGACCAACATCCTATATCATGTACCAAGATAGGGCAAAATGGGTAAATGACCCAGATATAAAGGGTGATATCATAAGCAGATTAGGGGAGCATTAAAAATTACTTGTAAGAGCTATGGAACATTTGAACTTTTGCTCTAGAAAGGAGTAATATTATTTCTTTCATTCCAGTTATCACTTTTGCACAGGATCTTGGCTTAAAGAGCATTTAAAAAGTTTCCCTATTTTTCTGTACAAAGATTGATTAAGAAGAAATTCATAGTAATAGGGTAACTGCATTGAAGTAATTTATTTTTGAACACATTTCCCTTTTGTTTATATTTGGTGTACTTCTTTAAGTGATTACTACTTTAAAGGGATACCACAAGTCATCCTGAAAAGTTAGAGAACTGACATGAGTTTTCCTTCTATTCCAAATCCAGCATAATTTCTGCTCAAAATCTTGTTGAATAATTGAACATTGGTTAGGGAGAAGAGCATTGTAATGAAGGAAGGAGAAGATGAATGAGGATACGTGAACTTAAAAATAACCTCTAAGTTACTACTCAAGAAAGAATAGAAATTACTAAGAAAACCCACCTAATTAGAAAGCCCAAACAATTTAAAAGTCAGTGGAAATGAAGACGTTCTTAGCTTCCCCTCCTCCAGATATAATCACTTCTTTTCCTGAATTGTTAATGCACACTTACATTATGAGATTTATATTTTTCTCTAAACAGATATTTATATCTATAATATTGTTTGTTGTAGTAATCTCAGTGCTATAAGCTGTCTTAAGTATATAAGCACCCCATCCCTAGCTTGCCTTCTTTAAGCTCTCACCTTGAAGTACAAGGTATGAAAAAGGGTGACTTGCCAGTTTTTTTAATTTAAATCTTTATTTTGAATAATTATCTACAAACAAACTGTTTAACATATGGAGAATAAAAAGATCAGGATCATTTGCTTCTGTTTGGAGATTAGAACCATTTGCTTCTGTTCTTTGGTTATTAAAAAGTATATTAAATATAGGAGTAGAAGAACTCATATCTGATTCCTCAATTGCTTATTAAATACAAAATTTTAAATTAAAAAAAAAAATCTTTGTTGCAGGACAACAATAAAACCAAAGGGAAACAGCTCTTAGGTCTTCCCTTCAGTCCATGTTTGCCCAGCAGTTCTGTCAGCAATATGCAGGGGCTCTAAAGTGAGACAAGTTAGAATAGACAGGCAGTTTGCAAATTTGAAACCACCCTTCCCCAGTAGGAGATAGGGCCAAGCCAGCATCCAGGTAGCCACACCAGAGCCAACAGTAGGATTCCTGGGAAGCAAAGTACCTTGATTCTTTTAGGAGGCCTGCTGCCAGAATAATCAGTAATGCTTGATCAAGCTTGTCCATAGCAAGGAATGGAGCTGCCTTCTGGGTTAGGAACTACGTAAAGAGATGTAGACAGAAGGAGAGAAGCCATAACATAAATCCAGTCAGTCAGTCAATAAGCATTTATTAGGTAACTGTTGTGTGCCAGGTACCATGCTAAGTACTGTTGATACAAAGAAAGACCAATGACTGAGCCCCAAACCATATGTTCCAGCAAAAGGCAGGGCCTGATCTTAGTCTGTATATCTAGCTCCAAGTGTAAATAAGCAGTACCTGACTATCCAAAAGTAAAGGGGAGAACAGAGCTCAGAAATGCTCAGAGCTTTGAATCAGAGACTGAGGTTGGGGATATGAATCAGTACTTCTATTTTCTTCAAAATGCCCAACACAAATAATTTTTTAAAAAGGAGAGTCTATCACGTCCTCCACAAGTTTTGGAGACAAAGAATAACCAGTTCATCAGGTCTACAAAAATAACCAGAAATGTAAAGTGAAATGAGAGCTAAGGAGGAAAATAAAATGATATAAAGAAAAATTAATAGTTTAAAGCAGAAGGTAGTTAAACATTCTATGAGATTATCAAAAATGTATATAAAAAAGAAGAAAATACAGGTATATGTCATCAAAAGTAACTAAATTGGTAAACAAATTAAGAAGAGTTTATCTAAGAAGGCCTAATTAAAATTGTTCTGATAGAATCAGCAGGCAAAGTAAAAACATTAAGAACCAATTAGCTATCTGGAAGCCTAACATGAAAACCCCCAACAACATCTGAACCCAGAGATTCCAGATGAAAAAAAAGAAGTTACTACAAACATCCAGGAAGAAAGAGTTGGAAGTATGAGTCGAGATCATTCAAGACTTGGCATTTACCACAATAAAAAAAGAAAATATCTGAATATGATATTTTTTTTATTTTAAGCTTTTTATTTGTATAACATATGTATGGGTAGTTCCCCAACCTTGATCTTTACAAAGCTTTCCAATATAAATTTTATCCCCAGTCTCCTCCCCTCCCCTAGATGGCAGGAAGTCCACTACATGTTAATAATGTTGAAATGCTTGAGAAGTTACGCAAGAAAAATCCTATCTACAAGAAAAAGAAAAAGAATCAGAGAAAGGCAACACAATGCAAGCAAATGTCAATAGAGATCATGAAAATGTTACGTTGTGGTCCATATTTCATGACCCTCTTTCTGGGTGTATATGGTTTTCTTCAGTGAACAACTGGAACTGGTTTGAGAGAATTCTTTATTGCAGAGAGCCATGTGCATCAGAATTGATCATCATGTAATACTGTTGTTGCTGTGCATGATGATCTCCTGGTTCTGCTCGTTTCACTCAGCATCAGTTCATGC